>JARYGA010011760.1:0-29024 GCA_030545235.1 Helianthus tuberosus | reverse complement strand
TCACGCGCCCTTCCATGTCAGCCACCTAAAGCCCTTTAGTGCCTCAAACGCCACCGTCGGGCGCCAAGCTTAACGGGCACAAGAGGAAGGAAGTGATGGGGCCATAGGCAAAGCACCAATCATAAAATATGTTGTTCGAGGGGTAGAGAGAGAACTTAGGTCGAATCCAAAGTTCCGATAAACGAGTTCCAAAAGTATGGTGGCCATTATTAAGCTAAAATAACCTTAAAACATAATCTTTGCTACTTTAACCGTATCCACGACTCCCCATCATATACCTACAATGCCAATGATGTTTGCTTTTCATCTTTGACATTTATTTCTTTATTGTTCTTTTGTTTCCTTTTATCTTCTTTTTGTTCTTTACATTCTTTATTCCCCTTCCATTACTCCTTTTTTATTCTTCTCTATCTCCTCTCTAAATTTGTTTATTTCGTTCTTTTCTCATGTAACATTCTATAGTTAAGAGTTTCTTTCAACCTTTTGAAAACAACAAAGGAATGTGGCATTTGCGGCGGCACTACGGGTTGGGTAACTGGTCAAAATTGGATTATTTTGTCAAACCAAACCAAATGCATTACAAATTCCAATTCTATCGGATTCTTTTGACAAATCTTAATTCCGAATCTAAAATCCTTCAAATTCGAGCGATTACAATTCAAAAAATAAAATAAAAAATAAGAACACAAAAGACAAAAACATAATATATTACAAAAGTTGTTCATCTCCTTCAAATCTTTTATAGAGAAACAAGTAAAGGGTTATCATTGTGCATTTGTACCCTACAAATTAACCACTATACCCACCTTCATTCTCTTGCAGAAGATGATGATGACTCGCCCAAAGACACAGACGCCAACGATGACGCCAAAACACGAGCACTTCTTGCACCGTTATGAAACTTCCTACTTTTGCTAAGCTTCAGCTTACCAAACACAGACTTGACATCAAACAGATGAAGCGCGTGATTCAAAAGCTGTTTTGATTCCCCGAAGATGGCTAGATTCAACCGAGGAATGTATGTTACCCACAAAGCTATCACATTGGATACAATGTCGGGACATAAAAATAACAACGCCTTTAATAAGACGAACAATACTGAAAACACCAGATAGGGTTCATCCTTTAATGAACGTAGAGCTCGAGGACTGTTTTCTGAAGAAGAATCGTGTCGAACGTCATCTTCCGTGATGTTCATCGCATGCTTGAGTCCTATAAATGTGGGACTGTGTAAATAGATGAAAAAAAAGTTTACCAAATTAAATATTTATAAAAAGTTTTACCAGTAGTTATTTTGTAGAATTCTAACAGGGAGTGTAAATCTTTTGGACCATGATAATGAACTCGGGCCGTTTTGTTTGCTATCACAATTGACGGGACACTATGAATTCCATGTCTTGAGAAAACACTGCATATATTATAAGACGTTAGCTTATCTCTTAAGAAAACAAAACTCAAATTTGTTTCAGAATTCGGACCAAATATCGTAGTATTTCCTAGCAAGATATTCTATCAAGAGATTGCAACATCTCACCCTACAACAAATCAACATTCTTGGCAATCGGGCATGGTTTGATACATGTGACTGATGATTTTAAGCAGATGTGGCAAAATGAGCAGATTGGGTTACAGGTCAAAGTAGAAGTTGAAATAGGTCATCTTCAGTTTAATAAAGATGCATAAATCTATGTAGTTAATATCGGTGGGATATCGGTTATCGGCCCTCTACAAAATATCAGTGTCAAATATCGGTCCGGAATATCAGTTCCGATATTATCAGCGATATTAACCGACATTGATTATGATTAAAAAAACAGTATTATAACAAAAATAATAGATTATTAAATAATGTGCATCTAAAATAGACTTTAGGAAACTTTCAATCCATTCAACAAATTTGACCAATTCCCCTTTTTAAAGTTTTAGCTAAAATAATATGTATGTTTAATATAAAACACAATCCATATCAATTCATCTGGTAAATGGCTCAAAAGTGTCACCTCAAATTATAAGCCCAAAAAATCAATGTGAAATTAATTATGGAATAGACAACTAAGGTGTTCAGTTAGAGAAAATGCGGTAATCCTAAGGCTGGAGGGTATGGAGGGCTCCATCGTGCCACATCATCGCCTATAGCGCCCCCCTCGGCGCCACCATCCACACCAAGCAAGTTAAACCGGGGCGCCATTGATGGGGCTTTATCATGGTAACGAGGAAGAAGGGTTTATCAGGTGGGGCCCACATCTTTGCAGTCAATAATTTTTTTTTTTTAAATTTTCTTTAATAGGTAGGGGGGTGTTATCCCACACCCTGCAAGTTAAGAGAAGGCGTGATAAAGCCCCTTGACTGATGTGGATCCTAGGTGGTGCTGATGTGTCCTGATAAAGCCCCTAGGGGCTTTATCCCACACCCCATAGCCTAATTCCTAAATGAACAGATGTTTATAGAAACTGAATTAAATGCGATGACTTACCTTGGGAGGGCTGAAGATTGTTCAACCTTCACATGCTTAATTTGTGGATACATTAAAGCAAGTGCATCAAATTTGGGCTGCACAATCTCAGAAAACGGACACCAGGAAGCGTAGAACAATACGGCTGTATACGCATTCGTCTTAGAGAAGCTCAAAAGATTATCAAGAGACCCCCCATCCATCTGCAGCCGACAAATGATTAAAAACAATATCAACTAAAGAGATATGCACATTTCTCCTTCATTGTTTTACGACAGATACTATTACCGTAATACTGTTAAAACAATGAGACCACAATCCTCAAAAAAGTGGAGTTCTAAATCTAAATATCTTGATACGGCTTACTACGATGCACAACTTATATTATCTACATTAACTAATAAGCAATATGTCGAAACGGTAAGACATACCCATAAGGGCATATGTGATATTGTAACTAACAATGAAGTAGAACACCCATATCTCACATGACGACACTTGTAAATTGTAATCAAAACTCTTGAAAAGGATAACATGTCAACACAATTAGACAAAAATTATCATAATATCGTACATGCCTTACTATAACTTTGAAATTTGAATATGAAAATACAATACAAAGCATCCTTATTCTTGTACTATTTAATCTAAATCCCTAGTTCACTTCACTTGAATGATTCTATAACTAGATTCAACAGCAGGGACTATCATTAAGAGGCTACCACTAAATCGGTCAGAGGCAAACGAGAACATGACACTGCAAGCAAAGCGTAAATGATTTTCGCCGTATCTTAGCTAACGCAGATAGCAAACGCCAACATAGCAGTGGCCAACAAGATAGCAGCCAGCCAAAATCATCTAGTTCCTTGAGTATCGAAATGGTTATATCATTTATTCTCTCTCTAAGTTTCTGCCCTAAAACTAAAACCTAACAGACACCTGCAATTAAATTATTTATCAAACACCTAATTTATTAAACATAAACCACCATTATTCAAATGCCCTACTAATCTATTCAACAACAAATCAAAATTATAACATAACAAAGAACAAATTAAACAAAACACAAAAACAATCAATTAAGATATAGACATCATAATCCTTCAAAAACATAAAACCGAAACCACAACGCACCTCGATCGGCGAGCAAGATACGATTTCGTTAGGGCACTGGAGCTGTAGATCGAGAACAAATGGATTAATTTGCGGATAACATATCGGTGAAAACGACGCTGAAGATGTGCACATGGAGGAGATAAACAAGATGAAGATTAACATGACGGATGAGGACGTCATTATTATTATTATTATTATTATTATTATTCAGCAAGGACGAAGATTGATGATGATTTGTTGGTTAAGTGGTGGAGGATTTGTTGTTTAGGAATCTGGATGTGGGTGTGATCTATCTATGTGTTTTTTTTTTTTTTTGGTTGAATAAAATGGAACGATTGAATCCTGTGACAATCTGAGGTTGTACGAAAGTGATGATGATGATGATGATGATATGGAAATATCTAATTACTTTGTTCAAACAAAATCTTTCTATTTATGATCTATTTATTATTATTATTATTATTATTATTATTATTATTATTATTATTATTATTATTATTATTATTTTATGTTCATCACAAAATATTAATAACTACATAACTTATTTGGATAAAAAAGCTTAATAATAAACTACCAAGTACTAACAACATGATAAATACATGGTAAGTTTAGTCAACGGGACAAATATTTTTTGTTTATGTAAAAATGATTAGAAATTGTAGTTATTATAGCAGTTTATCCGTCCGTTAGGACGGATTTATAAGATTAGAGTAAAATGCAATTTTACCCTCTGTGGTTTAGGCCAATTGGCACTCTGACCCCCTCTAACGAAATAATTGCAATTTTACCCCCCAACGTTTTTGTTCTGTCGCATAATTACCCCCTGGTGTCAATCAACGGTAGTTTAACCCTTATAGGTAAGGGTATTTTGGTAATCTTACCCATATTTATTTTTATTATTATTACACATATATACAGATAGTTCTTCCTCTCCCTGAAACCCTTTTCTTGCCCAGGTAAGAAGGGCATTTTGATACCATCTCTCTCATGTCTCTCTCTCATCCACCACAATAATCACCACCGGGCACCACCACCGCCACTGCCATTCACCACCACAACCATCGCAACTGCCACCGCCACACAACCACCACCACAACCATCCGGAAGGAGACAGAGGAGGTTCAATGGTCGCCGGAGAGGATGACCAGAGACGGAGAAGGAGTTGTTGTGACAGAGGGATCTGGTTTGCAATTATTATGTTTATTGTTAGGGTAATTGCTTAGTGGTATATAGTTTATCATTTTGTCAACTGGTGGGAGTATTAGGATGATCCAACGATTGTAGGATTTTGGACTTCTGGCTATATTGAATCGATGACAGAAGTATGAATAGTAGATTGTTGTGATTTAATATTTGCTGCTACAATGCGTGTAGTTCTTGTAATTTTGTAGATTAAGAGGGTGTTTGGATTTGTATTTGAATAATCAGAGCAGGATCTGGTTTTAAAATGCTTAATTATGGGATTGGTTATTGGTTTGTAGGTGCAAAGGTTAGAGTGGAATGCAAGGACATGACACAAAATGTGAACGAAGACCATGGCGATGAGACCTGTGATGTGGCTCTTGTGAGCAGCCCACTTGGTGACTACAAGATTGTTGACCCAGGGCGTGACCGTGCACGTGTGGTTCTAACCAGCTACAATGGAATTGTGTCGGACAGTCGTTTTGCTAACGTGATGGGGTTCATGAAAGACGAGGTCATGTCTGGCTGCACCACACTCATCCAGTCTCTTATGGAGGAAGCGGATTAGAGTGTTGGTCAGTAGCAGACTCGATTCTTGTCTAGTATGTAATATGTTCTTGATCTTGTTGCTTAAAACATATTCTAATATTTGTTTGTTCTGGATTGTCTTAAGATTCATATGTTCTAATTGATATAAAGGAGCAATGAGGAAACATCTTGTTTCATGAATCATGCTTGTGACTTTTTTTCGATTCTTTATCCTATGTTTGCAGTACTTTACATTATTTATTTTTATTTTGTAATCTTTCGTATCTTGGTGTACCCCATGGTGAGGCATTAGGTGTTTATGCTGACATGGACTTTGAGGAAGAGGACCTTGTTTTGAAGGATCAGATGCTAGTTGGTATGCAGCATTCATCAAATAAGGTGGGTGGTTCAGTCATTGCTTATTTGTACCATTTGTGGGTGGTGGAGGCTGATGGTGGTAGAGGTGGGTGGTGGCGGCTGATGGTGGTGGGGGTAAGGTTTGCAAGAACTGTTTAACACCGGGGGGTAATATTGCTGAGTACAACAAACCATAGGGGGTAATAAGAAACGACAATTTAGTCATTTTAAACCTGAGGTAATATTACAGAGTAGAACAAACCATAGGGGGTAATATGAAAGAGCAATATAGTCATTTCACATTCCAGTTAACAGATCTGTTAACTTATTTGACGGCAGGGGGTAATATTGCGACATAACAACAACGTTGGGGGGTAAAATTGCAATTATTTCGTTAGAGGGGTCAGAGTGCCAATTGGCTTAAACCCCAGGGGGTAAAATTGCAGTTTACTCATAAGATTAAGAACATTAATAACTATGTCTATATTTAAGAGAATGATGACTTTTGATTCGATTGCGATTAGTAACTATAACTGTTCTTAAATTGTCATACATACTAACTTAAAATCTCACATCTAATTCGTACAATTTAAAATATTTAATTAATTATTTGTAAATTGATTAATGTAGGAATTGCAAAATGAAGATAAATAAGATCTATCAATGTTACATATTTACGAAAGTATTAAAAATAAAAAAATAAAAAACTATCAATGACAAACAAACATAGATTATATTTATTGGTCTAAAAAGATTACACAACATTTCATAAATTTAATAAATCATAAAAATTATTTTGTTTAATCAACTATTACACAACATTTCATAAACTGAATAAATCATAAAAATTATTTTGTTTACTCTACTAAGTTTATACAATCAACACTAACTAACAAACATATTCTAAACATGGACCAATTAAAATACCACATTAATTGCTAAACATTGAATTTCCATATATAATAATACACCAGCCACAAAAAATAACCATAAACATAATAGTAGAGGTGGCAAAATTGACCCAACTATGAAAGTTTGGGCTCATTTGGGTGCTAAAAACAAATCAATAGGTTAATTTAGGTAATGCTTTTTAGTTAAGAAGGTCAGAATGGGTAAACTTTAAAATTAAAAGAAAAATACAATGGGTCAAGATGGGCCCAAGATAATAAAGGAGTGGGTCTGGATGGGTGTACATGTGGAACCCAAAATAGAACATTGTTCTTCTACTGTTAATATAGCAACAATTATTGATTAGGGTTCATTAATTACTAAACATCAAACCCTAATTCACCATAAATTTGAACTTATTGCAAAATTTTGCCTTTTGCATAACCAACGAATGAGCATTTAAAGCTCAAAACAAGAGGGGATCGCAATTCGCAATTGATTTGACTAAAAATGTCGTTTGTTCATCAATTTACAGTACTTTCATTGATTCTCTTGCTTTCTTGCCTCTTAAATGTTGTGGTTGATGAAAAAACGCTAAAATGAGACGGTAATTTCTCAATTATTTTTTGATTTTTCCATTATTGCATGATTAGGTTATGGTTTTCATGTATGTTATGGTTTTCATGTATGATTGTCTCAGATGATGCGTATACGCATTCAAATCTATTTATTGTTTAATTGGGAATGTGTTTTGATTAATGAGGATTTTTTTTTGAACGAACAACAGAATTAATCTCGAGCACTCTCAGGCCACCCACTGGACTAAACGGAGTACTCCGAGAGTACCCGGGTCCACCACCAATTTCGGGGAAAACCCGGTAACCCACCCGCCCGCAGGCACGACGATCAAGTTACCGGTAAAACTCGTTTGGCTCAAGGATCCAACCCAAGTTCCCCTAGGTCTCCTATCATTGCCCACCAATGCCTCACTCTGCACCAAGTAGGAGTTGAACTTGCATCTCCCAATAGAAATGCAAGTCTTCCTCCACTTGATCTAGAGAAATGAGGATTATCTAGCATTTTTGGTTTTAATAGTTTAGAATGTATGCTATTGTGTAATTGATTAAACAAAATTAGGTTAAGATGCGTAAGCGAGTTTGATTAGTTTGTGTTCAACAAATTTTGGTTCATTAAATGTGGTATAAATATGTAGTAGTTTTTCTATCCCCTTGGTGTGAGAATTCTTTAATAGGATCAACTGTTGATATATAGGGCATTTGGTAAATTGGTAGTGTGGTTACAACTTACAACCGATAGATTTGGAATTATATTTAGTAATCTTTCATTTAATTATATTTTGAAGAATATCACAGACGCGGATCTGGCTCTAACTCACCCGATAAGATTGGGTCTGGCACTAAATCTGACACAGTTCTAAACTTATTGTATTTAGGGGTGTGTTATATAACCAATTACTGAACCTAAACCCGTTTAAGGCTTTACTCGAATAAACTGAACCTGATTAACGACATACCCGAACCCAATTGTAGTTATATGGATCGGCTAATGGACTGAATAATTTGTATTCGGGATAACTCGAAAAGCTCGAATAAGGTTTAAGTTTGTAGCAGCTTTTTTTTTTGAAAGGAAAACTTCATTAACACAAGACTCGCAAGTCCTCAAAACAAGGACTTAGCAAGCGAAAACAAAATACATCAATCCAAAGGGAAATTACACCAAGTTTTCCAATCAATAGATTTCCAACGAGACCTATTACGGAGCCAGAAGTAAGCCGTCGCTTTGATGTTCTCCACGAGCTGAATCGGTTGCCTCTTCTTATCATTGAAAACGCGTTCGTTTCTTTCGTTCCATATCATCCAAATGGTCGTGTAAGTGATACCTCTGAGGATGTACTTCGACTCCTTAGACAAGGCTTGAGACTCCCCCATTTGAAACATATCCGGGATGTCGAGCAAGAGATTATGACTTATCTTGCACCAACTTTCTATGCGAGACCAAACCTCATGCGAGTAGCTACACCCGGTAAATATATGTAAAGTAGTTTCCAAACCATCCTGGCAAAACCTGCTTTCGGTTTGCTGAAAAGACACTCCTCGTCTGATGAGTTCAGCAATGGTAGGAATGCGGTTCCGGGCGATCCTCCAGGCTAAAATTTTGCACTTCAACGGCACCCATCCTTTCCATTTAATGTGACAACCCGTGATTTACGGCTCTTAATTACGTGATTAACAAGTGATTAACGCGATAATAAATAGTGCTTACAACACTAATTAACTTAATTAGGCCTTTGGAGTGCCTGGGAACGTCTATCCGTCCTTACAGTGCGCGAACGGTGGTTTACAGAGAAACCGGCGAAACGTTAAACGGCAACGGATTGAAACCGTACAGGATACTGACAACGCCGACAAATATTAATTTTTTACGATATATTTTAGATTCGCAATTAAATTCTAATAACCGTGGTCGAAACCGGATCGAAAAACGGATTAAAGACGACAACGATACAATTTTTCGCGATTATTACCGTGATCGACGAACGGGCGTGCAAACAACGACTACCGACCGTATTTTTTGTGTATTTTAATTTTTGACGTTAAAACGGAGTTCAGAATTTGACAACGGGTCTCGTAGGAATTACGGGCCGCTTACGCACGAGATGGGCTTGTGGGCCCTGGGCCCAAGCCTAAACCTACACATAATATTGTAGATTTCTACTACAAGGTTGTTTCTTGTAGATCTTTCCAAGTCCCATCATGATCTCTAGAGATGGGAAAATCTGTGCAAAATATTTTAGCAAGATCTCTTTTAGATCTCACCAAAACTCTATTAAATCACCTCCCCTCTCTAAGTTCCCTTGTCTGCATATTGTTTATCCACACTCAACACAATTGTCATCCCTCTCTCTCTCGGTTATATATCTGGCCATACATTCATACACACACAAAGCAAAACAAAGAGTTCATCTTCTCCAACTCAAAACCCAACCCAGCCGACCACCCCCTACCTCTTCTCGGTTCCCTTCTTTCTGGCCGATACCCCCCCTTCTCGGTGATACCCACCTGATTTACCCCCTCCCCTTCTGATAATCGGCCAACCACCACCATCTTTTGGTGGTGGCGGACTTCAGCAGCAAACACCACCACCACAGGCGGCGGCGCTGTGGTGGGTGGTGCCGGTCGGCACCTCAAGCGAGACAGAGAGAGAGGAGATCGAGATGAGAGAGAGATGTCGAAGAGGGAAGGAGGGCGGCGGCGGCGGAGGTGAGCAGCGGCGGTGCTATCTTCATGTCCGACGGGCTCGGTTCAGGTTGGTTTACCCCATCTTTATTTTGGTTCAACTTTGTTACGGCTTCGGTTTGCTTAGCACATACTCTCGGTTCAGATTGTTTGGACTCGTTTCAGTTTCAGAAGTGGTACGAGTTGACTCGGTCAACTCAGCTTACGGGTCAACTCGGTCCGAGTCAACAGCGGTCAAACAGTCGGGTCCTGGTCAACTCGGGTTCGGTGATCGGGTCAAGATTCGGTCAACAAGTCAGCAAGTTATACTTCTCAGTTTCGGTTCGGGCCTCGGGTTCGGTCAGGCGGCTTGGGCAGACGGTTCGTTTCGGTTGACTCGGTCAAACCGAGTCGACTCAGCGGGTCAAACCAGTTGACTCGGTCAACTCAGTCGGCTCACTCGAGATATTGACGGAAGATTTGGTAAAGATTTAACGAGATTATTTACGTTATATTATGGTTTTATTACGTGAAACGAGCTCGAACCGACATGATTATATTTTACATTTTATGAAATATTTGTCAAATTGATATATTGTTGATTGAATATTGGTTGCTTTTTTTTGATAAAAATAGCGACACTGAGATGTCGGGACCGTCCAAAAATAGAGGAAGCTCTGCCCGTTTTTCGAGAAAAACCCTTAAACACGACACGTATTATATTTCAAAAACGACGCTTAAAGGAATTCGAGTCTATAATATTTCAAACCTTGATATTTCCAAACGCTTTTACAAATAAATATAATGTTATATTTATTTCGAACGTCGTTAACTCGTAACCTTTTACAAAATAAATATAGCTTATATATTTATTTCAAATATCAAACAACACGATCTTGTTTTATAAAATAAATATAGATATATATTTATTTCAAACACACGAATTCTTTTACAAAATAGATACAGTTTATCTATTCAACGACTCGATGAAGTTCTTATAAAATAAATATGATATTTTATATTTATTACGAACGCCGAAACGGCCTATACGTATATTTTTGGCAAATATACACAAAACGTGATATATATAATACAAGTTATTATATATTATTTTCATACGATCTCTCGAGACAACTAACGCGATATATGATACGAGTTTGTTATATGATATTTTCGTAGAAATATTCTTTTATACACGTATGACTACTCGAGACGGCTAACGCACCTACAACGTTATATTTATATATTTTTATATAAATATTTATTCATTTTAAGTCTCTCGGAAACTAAGTCTTTTTCAAGACTTATTAAATTGCTACTGACATTAAACGAGACTTAACACGTATAACTTAATCTTTTCCATTAAGTTAACAACTTACCGTTGAATCGTTCGATTAACGATTCGGTAGAGCTCGGTGACACGTAGTTAGTTACTACGTTTATTTAGAAACTTATTAGACATTCCGTGTTAGGAATAATGTAGAATGCACGCTAGCGAGTCTCCTCTTGGAAACGACATCACGAGGTCATAATTAGCTAGCTTTGCACAGGAATATTCAGGTGAGTTCATAACCCCACTTTTTACTATTTTACAGTTTTGTAAATGTTTTCGGGGTGGAAAGACATGCACGTTTTGCAAAAACAAACAAAGTTTTGAACAAACGCAAAACTCGTATTTCTAAATCATATTACGAAGGGATTTCGAGGAACGCAAATGATTTAAGAAAAGTTACTAAACATACCGGTTTTTACAAAGCAAATGCTTATTTTCGAAATATGAATGATTTTCTGGCCAGGGTGACCAGGGAGCTGGTCAGGGTGACCAGGGATCTGGCCAGGGTGACCAGGGATTTACTTTTACATGGTATGGTTAGCGTAAGGAGGGTTACTACTTAGATCATGTGAGTGGGTAGGTGGCACTTGAGGCCATTAATCCTCATTGTAGGACCGAGGGGCACGATGCGGTAGATCTATCTGGGTGTAGCGAGCCCAGCCCCCAGGACAAACAGTTAACGTTCCTCGGGGTGACTATGTTCCCGACGCACAAATCCGCTAGGTTTGAGTCTTCCTACTTGCACTTCACACATATCAATGGCCTTGCAAACCATTGGTGATCTCTTTTTCCTTATTTGCTACATACCAGGGATTTTATATTTACATACTTGTTCATACAAATTTACCACCATGTTTTATACAAAATTTAAAGCATAAGATTATGCGGGTCAAAGTCAGGGTGGGCATTGATGATTATATGAACATTACAAATACATGGTTTTATGAACATAACGTGTTACAAACACAACGTTTCCATATAACTTGGCATGAAAATGATTTTTAAATTCATTTTCTCAATACTACTTCAAAAAAAACCGGTTATTCCAAAGATTTATTTCAAATCTTTCACAATTCCAAAGATTTATTTCAAATCTTTCACAATTCCAAAGATTTATTTCAAACCTTTCACAACTCAAAAGATTTATCTCAAATCTTTTACGAACAAACTATGAACTCGCTCAACATTATGTTGATTTTTCTCGCATGTTCTTTCTCAGGTTGCTTTTCAAAGTCAAGGCACGGTTGGAATAGGAGAACCATTGGAGACTCGAGTACTTAGCGGGCGTTCAGTTTCTAGAAGTCTTTGCTTCTTTTGCTTCCGCTGTGCAATGACGATACCAGTCCAGTCACACCAAGCTCTGATAATTTCGGGGTGTGACATTTAATCCCAAGATTGCCGTCTCCCACGTAATTGCTAGACAAAAGTCTCTTGGCCGAAGAAACTGTGAATTGTCCGTCCTTCTCTTCGGTCCATTTCCAACAGTCTTGACCACCATGCCAATCCAAGTTATAAATGTGTTGTAGAAGATCGAACAGCTCCCTTATCTGATCATGGTTATGCGGCTCAGATCTCCAATCCCAAGTTAAATGTTTGTTGCCATCCAAGCATATAAGCCGATCACATACTTTAGCCCATTTGTTCTTCTCAAGCTTAAAAAGGTTAGGGTACAAGATACGAAGAGGAGCATCAAGAAGCCAAGTATCACCCCAAAAATTGATATACCTACCGTCGCCAAGAGCCCCAACAAAAAACGAGTTAAGCGACCTACCATTAGGGAGTTTATTCTCGCCTACTTTGACAATGAATTTCCAACATCCACTCGAGGAGGCATTACACGGTAATAACGACCAAGGTCTACTCAACCCATGGCACCCCAAGATAATCTTCTTCCAAAGGCTACTACCCTCCTTTTTGAATCTCCATGTCCATTTTAACAACAAAGCGTTATTAACCTCTTGAAGCTTGGAAATACCTAGACCACCTTTGCTCTTAGGAGTTGTAACGACATCCCAAGCAACCCAAGAAATTTTATTCTCAATACTAGGACCGGCCCAAAGAAACCGTCTCATAATCGTCTCAATAGAATCCAAGACGGCTTTAGGGCCTTTATATAAATAGAGATAGTAAACCGGAAGACTTTCAAGAACCGACTTCAATAAGATCAACCGACCGCCTATAGACAAGTGGCGCACTTTCCAAGAAGCTAGGCGGTTCCGAATAGTGTCAATAACCGGGTCCCAACTTTTAATACGAGTCATTTTTGCCCCAACTTGGATACCTAGGTAAGTAAAAGGAAAACTCCCACGTTTACATCCTAAGTAATCCAACATATTATCCACCTCGCCATCCTCCGTGCAAACCCCATAAATATTAGATTTATGGAGATTGATTCGAAGCCCCGAACACAAGTAGAAACTACGGAGAATCCTAGCAATGCTTTTGATATTATCATACGACCATTCCCCCATAATTAAAGCATCATCCGCGTACAAAAGATGATTTAAGTCCACCTCGTTACTAGTCAAGCTAATACCTTTAAAAATCTCAAGGTCCTTAGCTTTATCAAGAATCCAAGATAGAGCAGCTTAATGTTTTATGTTTCAACATGTTAAGTTCGATTTTAGTCCAATTTTTTACCAGTTTAGCAGCTTAATGATTTTTTTAGTCCAATAAGTTTTTAAATATGTAGCAGCAGCCTATTTAATAGTTTTGTTCAATAGTTTAAGACAAGATATATTTTTGTGTACATACTTTTTATATACTTAAATTCCGAATCCGAATCTCTCACCAAATCCGAAAACTCACACACCTTCGTTTCCCCTTGTAGGGTAATTGATGACTGTCGTGAGTGTCATACAAAAACCTAAATAACTATGTAGATAGTGTAAATAGGGTATCGAACCAGAGGAGTATGGTGGAAAGCGTTGTTGATTAAGTATAAAGGAACTAATTGCAAAAATGTAAAATCGGTTTGTTTGATTGTTTGATTAAACTAAGAAATACTAAAACAAGCTTGTAATAATGAGAGAAAACAATGGTTCCTCTGGGTGACTTCAGTTGCGTGTTTGATTGTCACATTCACATAGACATGATTACATAATTTACTTAATTGATTGTGATTATCCAAAAACTACTTACTTCGATTGCAAAACAATGGAAGGTTATCATATGAATAATCAATTGAAATTACCAAACCTAACCCTTATCAAATATATATCAATTGCTAGAATTCTCGGGAATTGAATGAATTAGAATAAAGAATTAAAGTAACACCAATCGTTACAATCCAATCAATTGAATCAAACGGTAAAAAGTATCAAATGCTTAGATTACCAAGTTCAAACACAATAAAAAACACATAACTTAGTCTACTTACAAGAATCCTCCACCCGGAGGAAACCACTAGGAAATTAGCTGCTCATCTCAGTGATTTGATTTTCAAATGCTTGAACAATGGTTGAATTCATCTTCGGTGCGGTTGATTGGATGGAAATTATGATGAAAGTGGTGAAATAATGCCCCAAAGATGTGTTCTTTATCCCCCAAAATCATGTGTTGGCTGAATCCCTAGTTAGGGTTATAAAAATTCCTTTTTAACCAACTGAAAAGTCAAAACACGGAATACACACTCGCTCCCGCCGTAGCCTACGGACTCATACCGTAGGTTACGGTTCACCAGTTATGTTCCTTTTATCTTCCTTTGGCCGTAACTTACGGGACATCAACCGTAGGTTATAGTGGACTACTTCTGTTGACTTTAACTTGTATAACCTGACCGTACGCTATGGTATTCCAACCGTAGGCTACGGTGTAGAGGCGCTGTTGACACTTGGACTATGTATGCTAGTCGTAGGTTACGGGATACCCACCGTAGCTTACGACGGGTTTTAACTCCCCCATTCCCTTCACAATGTAACTTTCATCAAATGACTAGGAGGACCCTAGACTTTATTCTTTCTCATTTCTTGCACTTCCAAGCTATTTTCCGGCTCGAAACAAATCCCGAACACTATCTTTTGCCTTGTTTATCATCCTCGGGAATTCCATTCCATCTCTAAACACTTTAAGTTCACCGATTTAAGCGATTAATCTGCAAAACCACAATCTCTGATAGTTATCACATTCAAAGCATGTAATCACTTAAAACGCAATAAAACACATAAGATAAGGACATTAACGCTCGGGTTTCATCCTCTCCATCACATTCCCACACTTAACCTTGCTTTTCCTCAAGCAACCATCACAAACATTACTCACCATATTAACGAATCACTTCTAAATACCTTACCGATTTAGCAATCTAAGATCCCAAGTCATACCCGTCCCATAGACTAACACAATCGAGGTTGACAATCTGACAAGTAAATGATGCATATTTGAAGCTATTTTAAGACTTGCCTAACTAAAACTAACATGCTTATGATACTAAACACATGCCAACATGCCCCTCACAATAAGCACTCCTCTCGGCTGTATCTGGGCTCGCGTGTAATGTACTAGTGTATATATCACTCTAAACCAAATATGATACTCTGCACTCATAAGCTTGTATGGAAATCACACCTCCATTGTAACAAATAACATAGCACATATCAAAAGGACTTCTGGGTTTGGGTAAAAAATAAGAAATTTTGGATTTTATGTGTATAGCTAACAAAGAAGGATAAACCAAACCATGACAGTCTTTAATCACACTAAACAATATAATATTAACATATTTTTCTCAGCTGCTTATTTGGCTGCATTTCTTGTTTTTTTTTCCGAATTACAAGTGTATAAACACACATCATCATTCGCGGTTGGTAATTAAACGGGTCACATGGGGTGTAACAAACGAAGGATATACGACTGAAAATGGGTGACTAAGGTGGGTTAGATAAACAATCAAAGGATAAAATAATGAAGGGATCCTAATGCCTTTATCATCTACGTGTATAAGCTAAACCACAGTCCCAGCATGTATCAAATCACACAAGTTCTAACACATAGCAATATTCGGCCTACTCTTAACAAATGAACATTTATTGCACTTCAAACTAACAATTCTAGTTGGCTCAAACATCTCACAGAACGGATGGAATAAGGGTTACCAACATGTAGCATGTGTAATTCCTAAAGCATGTTACCCCTAGTTAGGTATCTCTTTTCGATTATCCTCTAAAAACACCTGTCAGATATACTCTCATGAAACTTAATGGGACAACCATGACTAGGGATCTAGATTAGCTTAATATCAGCAAGAAACCTTTTAGCTATTGAAAATTTTGGTTTTCATGTAGTTTAAGCATGCTTAAGACAAATGTTCAAAATTTC
Source organism: Helianthus tuberosus (assembly GCA_030545235.1). NCBI lineage: Eukaryota > Viridiplantae > Streptophyta > Magnoliopsida > Asterales > Asteraceae > Helianthus > Helianthus tuberosus. The sequence goes on along the minus strand of JARYGA010011760.1, from coordinate 12,616 downwards.
CAATGTTTTCATTTTTCTCACTTTTTTTAACCACTTTCAATCATTCAATCGTTTTCACTCACCAATCCCTCTCGGGTTACCATATCCCCGCACTTGGGATACATTGTCCCTAATGTATAATGCCTTTTATTAACCTAACCTGATTACCACCAAATATCAACACATGAGCAACCAATAACCCAACCAAACCAACAATAAACACAATTAAACACTCCCAACACAAAAGTTACACCACCCAAAACACAAACAAAAATTAAATTGTGTAAATAAAAGAAAATACAAGGGATTAAGCACGTGGACCTGATCAGTACAGCAGGAACAGTGAGTGCTCATCTATATGACGGACCCGGTGGTCCACCACAGTAACCTCCGAGATGCTCGTAAAATGTACTTATATCAAAGATATCAGCCAGTCCTCCTGCTGCTGGCTCTCCCTGCTGCTGTGGCTGTTGCTCCTGCTGAGATGGGTATTCGTATGGTGGCGGCTGGTACGGATAAGAGCTCTGGTAATGCAGTGCCATGTATTCTGAGGGCACCCATATAGACCCATGTACTTGCGGTGCCGGATGCCTTGCCATGCCTGGATGATAAGGAGGATCTCTGCTGTAATCCACGTATGGTGGATTTTCTACATACAGTACACCCTGGTAATAATCCGAGTGCCTCCTCCACTGATTCTCGTCATACGCCCGCATGTTTAGTTCCATCTATTCGTTCGGATGGCGCATCCGGTCAAGTCTGGTAGTGTGTTCCATCAACTCTCGATGTTGGAGCTCTCTCTCTCTGCATCCTGCTTTGAGCCCTGGTCATAAATAGATCTCTAAAAGATCTCCCAACCTGCATATTCTGTTGGCCGACTACTTTCCACCCTTGCTTGCATTTCATCATCAAACACTCCCCACGAATACCCTGACTATCTTGGCTCTTCAACTTGCCTACTCGAGCTCTCACCCACAATCAATGCTGCTTCTCTCAGTCTTGAAGCTTTGGTATCTGAGAGACGAAAGATTCAAGTGTTTGAACGTGAGCTTCCTCTTTATCTTGAACTTGTTACTCAAGGTATGTGTATGTAATAATATTAATGTTTTTTTTTTTTGTAATTATGAATCTTATGTATATGTTTTTATGAATTTTTGTTGTAGCGATTGAAGGATGTAGACGACAAATGTCTGAAACGACGACATATTATAACAATGGACAAGATGAGTGTTTTGAACAGTCGTCAAGTTTAGGCCCGGTTTTGGTAGAAGTTATTCCTATTAAAAGAATTAATGAAGATGAAGACGAAGATGAACATTAATTAATTCAACTAAATAATAAATCCAAAGTGATTTCCATCAAATCAAATAAATCATCTTCGAAAAAATCAGATTGGCTTAGACATGCTCAACTATCTATTCAATCCCCAGATACATCGGTAATACTTTAACTAATTTCTAAATTAATTGATACTTTTGTTTTCTTTGCGTCAGACCCATTTTAGTCACGTTAACAGGTTTACGGTAAATGTTATGACTCAAAGCTCTATGCGTGTAATTATTAAAATACTTAGTTTTACCATCCAAAAAGAATTAAAGGGCGTAGCTTGTTGCCCTTTGCTTACTATTTCGATATAATTTCCGTTTGGAATGATCATATAGAAAAAAATATTTAAATTCCATAATTTGATTATTTTTTAATATATGGGTCTTTTATACAATTTTCAAGAGTTATCACCAAAAAGAGTTCCGGAGGTGGAGGTAACAAGAAATGGGTGTGGGGCTTTTCATCCGTTTAGGAAAGAAAAGAGTTCCGACGAAGCTCCGGCGGTCGGAAATATGAAATTATCGGCGGCGCTGGCTGTGGAGCCCGCGGCTGCTGCCAGCTCCACGACAAAGAGTGGTGGCGGCGGCGGTGGTGGTGGTGGGAGTAAAGGTGAAGATAAAGGGCAGTCGAATCGGAAAGCTAGATGGTGTTGGTCGCCGGAATTGCACTAGCGGTTTCTTCATGCTCTTCAATAACTCGGTGGTGCACATGGTCGGTATTTTACTATTTTTTAATATCTTTTATTTTATTTCAAATTTATTAATTAATTTATTTAATAAATTGGAATTTGATTTTGAAAATCTTTTTAATCATGCAGTTGCTACACCTAAACAAATTCGAGAATTAATGAAGGTGGATGGGCTCACAAATGATGAAGTAAAAAGCCATTTACAGGGTACATACCGTTAACAGCTCCTCGGTGAGAGTATTCTACCTATTAGGCCAAAGCAGGGTTCACTAACTCGAGAGAATTTTCGATCACTTTGGAATAGTCTTAGTTTCATTCCGAGACACTCCAAATTTTACATTGAATCTCTTTTATGTTATATCCATTTTAATGTATTTTTATACTTGATACCTTGTTCGTTTCAAAACCAAAGCACGAATCGCACGTTACTCGCAATCTAAAAAAATATTAACGCTTGAGAACAAACTAAATTTACATTCCTTTCGTCCTTATTCGTAATTATACAATGTGAATACGTGTTATACTTGTGCAAACTATGTGAAACCTACGTGTTACATGAAAATATTATTATACTCATCCATGCAAAACAAACATGATTTTCTAAACATATTATGATCAAGTCTCATCCTTTTCCCCTATTTCGATCTTCTACTTGTCTTCCAACCGTAACTCGAAATCAAAGAAGAACTCCAAGTCCAACTCCAACGCCGATTCGATGTCCAAGAAAGAAATGATGAAGTTCATGGCCAAGCAAATGGCCATGGTTATCCCCGACATCGTCAATAAAATACAAACCCCCAATAACTTCGAATCCCCTCATGCCATGGTCGAATCCAAAGTCAACCCACCCAAGTCAACCTTCACGTTCAAATAGTTCAACTCATGTAGCCCGATGCCGTTTACGGGCGAAGATGGGGCTACAAAAATGCTCCAATGGTTTGACTCCGTTGAGGTAACCTGTCGAAAAAGTGGGTGCCATGAACTTTATAACCTAGCCAAAATTGATACCAACTAACCTGGGTCTAAGCTAAGATGGCACTTAAGGGAATGCTCGAAGCCCGAGACATTCAGGACGGGTATGGAGATTCTGTTTTATTTTTTTTCGCGGGTTTGGGACGGGTACAGGATTTGATAGTATACCCATTTACCTGACCCGATTACCCGATAAAGCATAACCGTTTACCTGATTATATACCCGACCCAAGACCGAGAGTTCCCATGTATCGCTCAAATAACCTTTGCCACAACCCGTTTTGAAGATTAGGTTTAGAAAGCAAAAAATATTTCTTTTTTCTTGAACAAAAAATATCATTCATTCATTACCAAAACACAATTACACAAACAACCAAACAATCGTGAATATAATCGCCTGCAACGTCTTCCTTTCACATCTCGAACCCTGCTGATCCGCAAACTCAAGAATCTAACGCATATTATCCCAACCTGTCAAGTCTACACTCGCCCATAAAGACAAAGAAAACACACAATTGTTTAAATAAATCACTAATTAAACTCCCTGCACCATGCTTGATAAACGCCCCATCATCACAGGCTTGGAACACTTCCTTAATAATAGTTATTATCTAATGCACATAAGTGAATATATCGTGTAAGGTGTTGGTGAACAACCTGTTGAAAATATGAGCAATCTCATATAACACAACTGTATTATAACAAAGACCACTTAAAGTTAATAATGATTCAAGTAACATTTGCAATACAACTAAAGAATAAAGACATCGGATTTATTGATGACCATCGTGTCGAAAAAGACTAAAAACACAAACTGTTTGTGCTCCCAAAATAACTAAAAACATAGAAAACATAATTATTTAAATAAAATTATGACCTCAAAGTGCTCATCCTTGATGAGCTTTTGCCAAGAGATGGTTTTGGATTTGGTTTAAACTTTTCGTTTCCGGGTGTCCTGACCAGGCTCCCTACAGATTCTACATATCCTGGTTTTCTTTTCCGCCTGACTCATAGCTTGCTCATGTTTGATTTAAGCTTTTTATGAGAAACACACCCTTTGTTTCTGCTGGCCACTGGAACACGAACTGCTGGCTCAAAATCTTGAGTCACTCAAGTCATGAACACAAACCTATCTTTCTTTGTAACGCCTCGCTTTTTGAAACTTACCTTTATTAGAAAGAATGTTTATACATCCATTTTTGGAAACTTATATCCGTAACGAATTCGTGTTTTACTTCCGCCTTCGTAATTCGCAACTTTTATCATAGTAAAACTTGATCATTTCATTTAAATTATGATTCGATAGATCATACTTGTTTTACCTTCAAATCTTATACATACTTGATACTCGTTCTTCATTCTGGTAAAACACGTACTTATCTTACAAGCAAACGGTCATAAAATACGTATTTTATACACTTTATACATACCATTATTTAATTATACATTCACTATACATAAACCATTCTTTTATATATAGTACATTTTAAACTTACTTGAAATAACAAAAAAGTATACCTATTATCAAACTACAGGGACCAATTGTGTCAAATTGCGATCTGTGTCCGGATGACCACGGCCGCGTGTCGCGGCAGATGTGGTGCTCCCCTTCCGCGACCCGCGGGAGGCAGTCGATCCGCATCAGACCCATTTCAGCAACGGGATTGGTCCCCTTTTGGCCCTTAACTCCCAACTAACTCTTTTTAATACCATTCTAACACTTAACCCTAATCCCCCACTATATATACACCTATTCTAACACCCATTTTCACTTTCCAAACTCCTCAAACACTCCCAAATCCTCTTAATTCATCCAACTTTTCAAGTTTTTGCAGATTATACAATTGCTCAAAACAGTGAGTTTTGAGCACCTTTTTTTCTATTTTCTTCATGTTTTCTAGTACCAATCTATTTGGATGACCTTCAAGGAAGTTATCCAAGATTCACCAAGGTGTAATCACATGATACATCACTTACATAAGGCTCCAAAGTCAGATTTATTTTCTGATTTACATAAACTTATTGCAACTTCATTTTCTTCAACTTTTCTTCATCATTTTTTCTTCCACAAAGCTAGGAACACCTCTAGGAATGTTTCCACAGGTTTACCATGGTAAACCAAGGTGGAACAACACCATTTTGAGGTCCAAACTTTCTTTTTTGGAAGAACACTTGTTATGCTTTCATAAAACTATGTTTTGTTGATGTTATCTTGTGCCTACTTGTTCTTGAACCTATCTAAGGTTATGAGACTTGTTAGGAATAGATTCTTATGAGTTTAAGAGATGCAAACACCTCTAAACTTTCTGTTTTTGTTCAATGTTCACGAGCTTTTTGTTTCTTTGCTAAAACTTGGTGGAATCTTGCACCCACCAAGCTCACAACTTAGTGTATAGTTGTGGGTTTGTGTTGAGGTGATTTCCATAAAGTTATGAGTTCAAAATCTCTTTATTTTCAGTTTATACATATCATAATCCAAGTGTTGAAAGCAAGCATGATTCAATATCGTTCATATGATGAACTTGTGACTTGTGAAGTGTGAACCATGGGAGCTTGGGCTTTCCAATCTAGTTCCACTCCTTCACTTGTGAACTTGTGTATAAACACTCAAGTGACTTCCTAGTATCAAAGTAACATAGCCCCGCCTAGCCTCCGGCACTTAGGATTACCTTTCCAGGTCGTGTTGGTTCACCCGGGTTAGGATTTACTTGGTCACTTGAGCATGCATTAGTTAGTTTTTCATTCTTGTTATTCATAACCCTCCGAGTTATCCTTGTGATGATTTGTGTAGTGGTGAATCATACAATGAGGTTAAACCTCCATGCTTGACTTACATGATAATCTATGATATCTATGATGGACTTAGGTTTAGGTTAATATTATGACTATACTATAAAACATATAAATATAAACATAACTGAATTATTGATGTTAATCGAATCATGATTATACGTCGCGAATATAAGTTATATTATCTTTGTTCTTTATTCCTCATTTGTGATTCTAATGGGCACGTCAGGACCCATGAAAACACTTTAAAAACTTAGTGTCCAAACGAGTGTATAGACGAGATATACTTTTGCATACATATACTTTTATACTTAATTTCGAATCCAAACATTCCATAAACTCCAAACACCGAACACATTCATTCTCTTATTCTCATTAACTCGTCAATACACGGATAATCGAAAAGCTTTGCAATATTGTGAGTATACTTGATCCTTTTTACGCTTTAATGCACTTTTGGGTGTAACATGTTTCAACTATCAAAATTCACAATACACGTAATCAAACTTCAATCACTCAATCCGCCAAACATGCTATTTGTTATGCTTAGGTTGTTTATGATAGAATACTTACATGCACTCTATTTTTCATTAACTTAACTAGCCCACCTTAACAATTATAGTGCTATAGGAGTAGCACACCAACTAACGGAGTATTGTTAATTTAACATGCTCGGTCTCGATTACTTAGGTGTCGAGGGATGCACATTATACATTACGATCTCATTCACTTTGGTGACGAGGGATGCACATTATTCTTGTGGACACTCGGGTTTGGCCTATAGTTATGCATGCTAGCTTCAACTTTGTATATCAATTGCCATGTTGGATTTGAGTTTATCTTTTATACTTATATGCTAGTATTCCAAAACTTGTATACTCGTCAATACTTTTGTATTGAACTATACTTTAAAACATGTTTCAGGATTTTGATGATGATGATGATGATGCGCGAAACTTAGTAGAATGCCTAGAAACGCATTTTAAACTTTAAATACTTGTTGTATTTAATTCATTTGTTTCAACTTGTTGTATTCGATTTCAAACAATGTAATTGATTCTTTTAGCAATGAAATGAAATTTAATATTAAATACTTGTCACAATTTAGTGTTATTTGTAATGAGCAATATATTTTGTGTCACCCTGATGTTTCCGCCGTCGGTTGGGGTGTGACAGATTGGTATCAGAGCCATAACTATAGGGAATTATGGAGATTGCCATGCTTTTGACCTAGTCTATAGTTAAGTACAATACTCGGCCATACTTGATTTATGTGCTAATTTATTGAAACGTCTTTTATGTGCTAAATTCTTGAAATGCCTTTTATGTACTCATACTTGTTTTACTATTCCAAAACATACGCCTTTCCTAAGGCCATTTTACACGATTATGTTAAACTCGAAAAACACTCGTATTATACAAACGAGACGACTTCACCAAAATAGGCGTGAAACCCACAATTTGGTGAATGACTCTCAATCCACTTATTCTTTTTGCACAAATTTCGCCATCAAGTTAGGAGTGTAATCCTCACCTTGATGGAGAAATTCCATTTCAAATCTATTGGACATTCGTCAGCGTGTCGGAATTAACTTTCTTGACCTGACGAGTACTAACCACACTTAGGGACGACGTTGTCAAGTTAGGGGTGAAACCCGCACCTTGTTAACTAGTCCCACTCCTCGATTTTCAAAATCCCACCAAGTCTCGAACTTTTGATTGATTAGGGACATGTAGTAACCGGAAGGGTGAATACCTTTAACTAAAATTTCGGTGAGAGTGTTCCACCTATTAGGCTAAAGCATGCTTCCCAAACTCAAATGAACTTTCGACCACTTTTATTTAGTCAAAAGTTCCATTTTGGAACAATCCAAGTTTTAAATCAAATTCCCATTTTACTAATATCAATTTTCCGCTTATCATGATTCAAACTTTCCTTTCCAAACATTCAAATTATTTTCAAGATGGTTACACATACATCATACTAAATCTTTTCATATACTTGTAGTGCATGATTTCAAAAACATCACCAACAAGATTTACATTACTCGTAATCCTAAAATGGAGGTATATCATCAAGATAGGAGTGAGTTTCTTACCTTGATGATTAGCTCCGCTCCTTCCCTTCTTAAAACGACCTCACCAACAAACTAGGGGTGATTCCCTTACCTTGGTGATCGTTACCAAACTTTCCCTTTAAGAGACTTTGTTACCACACAAATCAAGTTTTATACCTAAATCGTTTATCATTTTCCCTACATATGCAAAATTTCAAAATTTATTGTTTTATCAAACGTACCTCTTACCCTACAATCTCTTTTACATAAATCACATACACGAAATTCCTAATCGTACCTTAAAAGTTTTGTCACCTGATTTTCAAAATTTTCTGAAGTGCTACCTATTTACTTAATTGGACTAATGAATCTCTTGCCCACGAACTTCATACTCGACCTAATCACTAAAACACGCTCACATTATATCATTGTACTAAAGACATTTGTACTAAATCGTAAACAAACCCAACTTTTTCTCGCATACTTATAAAATATTATAGATATTATAAGATCACTTTGCTAAAACTCTTTTCAAAATCAATAAATCATTTAGTTAAAACTCTTTTCAACATCAATAAATCGCTTTACTAAAAGTCTTATCAAAACCACTAAGTTCATTTTGTTGAAATTCTTTTCAAGGACCAAATTTTCACAAAGGTTCTAAAATACAACTCTTCGTATTATGATACGAAATACCTTAAATAAAGCAAACTTTCTGTTTTCGAAAATCTTTTCAAATACCGCTCAACGTATCATCCAAATTCCAAACATGTGGGCAAGGAGACTTCATAGGAACCAACAATCTTCGACATACGTAAATACTTTTTGAAACAAGAGTAGTATTTCCTTTTCCAAAACACATCTCACATAGCAATCAGATACTTCATATTCTTTTGACATTCACAAACTTGATTCTCCTTTTCCGTCAAACTCAATCTATTTTGATTCAATACACGCAATGATTTATTCAAACAATTATACATGCATAGCATCGTACACGTTTTAGTCAATATTTCACGACAATCTCACACATATCATTCGTATGGTGGATTTTCTACATACGGTACACCCTAGTAATAATCCGAGTGCCTCCTCCACTGATTCTCATCATACGCCCATATGTTTAATTTCATCTGCTCGTTCGGATGGCACATCTGGTCAAGTCGCATAGTGTGTTCCATCAACCCTCGATGTTGGCGCTCTCTCTCTCTCTCTTTAGTCAATATTTCACGACAATATCACACATATCATTCGTTTGGTGGATTTTCTACATACGGTACACCCTGGTAATAATCTGAGTGCATCCTCCACTGATTCTCATCATACGCTCACATGTTTAATTTCATCTGCTCGTTCAGATGGCACATCTGGTCAAGTCACGTAGTGTGTTCCATCAACTCTCGATGTTGGCGCTCTCTCTCTGCTCATAAATAGATCTCTGAAAGATCGCCTGATCAGAGTGTCGTGCTTCGATCAAAGATAAGATTTATAGTCCCAAATTACCCTTAACAAATGTCTTAGTTGTAGTAAGGGGTCAAACCACGAAGAGTTTATGGTTTGCGAATGGACTTGGTTGATTTATAATGGTTGTCACAATTATGAAGATTACTAGATTAATTTTTATGGTTTTTTTATTGAAAAGATATCGAACTAAACTAACAAAGTTGATTGGAATAATTAACTACTAGAAATTAAACGATTGCAAGAAAACTTGATTATCGATTATAAAATAAGATGGAATAACAAGGTTCACACCCGGTTTCAACAAATGCAAGACTAGGGTTACTACACGTTTTAATTTGGCTTAATCAAATTAGTTCATTTACGGGTTAACAATCACAAAGCTTAGATGCCAATCGCTATCAACATCATAAACAACGGACCACGATGCACTTCGTTACCTTGGACTAGCAAATCCTTTCAAAAGACAGGCATAAATACGTGTATTCGTTTCATAAAGTCAAATTTAATCATTCACTCGACAATTCGTAAATTCAATACAAGCGTAGGACAATTGTCTAAAGATTCAAACGAAATTAAATTTGTCACAAACCAAACATTAAACGCATAATAAAACCTAAACCTTACACAAGTCTACACCGGGGTGAAACCTCCAAGAAATTAGCCGCTCATGATCGAAAGGACATGATCACCGGATGTTGGAAGCTTGATATTGGTCATCTTGAAGCTTGGAGAATGATGGAAGGATGATGGTTAGGGTTTTGGTGAGTGTTGGTAATGAGAGAATTGATGAATGGATGAACTAGGGTTTGGAGAATGATGAGTATGATGAATTAGGTGATGATTCGGTTGATTCGGATGATGGAAGGTGTAAGAGATGGATTGGAATTGAAAGTGATAATGTCTAATGGCTCCAAGGTAGAGTCAAGTTCAAAAACAAGTTGTAACTCCAGAATTAATGGTGGAAATCCTTTTTAATTCGTTCCAAGATCAACAAAAAACAAAAATTCGCGATGTGGAAATGCTGATGGCGTCGCCGACGGGTCCCTTGGGCGGCGGCGGCGGCTTCCAAACGTCTAAAAACCAACGACGCCTTAACTTGGTGTATACGACCATTTTTGCGAGACGGAGGACACCAGACGGCGTCGCCGACGGCCCAGGAGGGCGTCGGCGACGGTACCCCTATTTTCAACTGTCCGTTTTTCATGTTTTGTGATCCCGGTTGACCCGTATAACGTTCTGGTGGTCTGTTTTTCGTCCCGGTAGTCCGCAAAGCTCCCAAAAAGCACCTTAAACTTCATTAAACCTACAAACACAATTTTAATTAAAAGTAGGCTTTTAGGAATTAAAACCCATGTAAAAACATCAAGTTATGCAAATACGAACACCGTTATTCGACCACGTATCACATCCCCACACTTGTCTTTTGCTTGCCCTCAAGCAAATCTGCTTTTCACTTTCACGTGGGTTGAACAAGAAACACACTTCCCATTCCCGAGACAAAGGTTAAGGTCTAATGTCATGCCCAGTTCAAACTTTTTATAATTTTCGACATATGTAGCAATACTTAATTAATCATGTAAAGGTGGTTATCCAAGATTAACCCACCCTTGAAACTCACAAACCATATATATCCCTCACAATGTTCACTCCCCTTGGTTTACAAGTTGGCTAATTTTCATGATGTATTAGCACTTTTAAAACGTATTCACTCAAAACCTAATAGAACATGTACCCGCATAGGCTTGCAACTCAATCATTCTCCACCATCGAACACGAATACTAAGCACAAGTCAAAAGGTCTTTGTAAGGGTTGTAATGGGGCTAGGCTAAGGGTAGGAAGTAAGGTATTTTTAAGTGGCTAAGGTGATGAAAATCCGATTTTTATTACAAAGTACTAAACTAACAAAACTAACTATAAACATCAACTATGAGGCAACAACTTTCACCTTTTATTCAACAAACTACCAACACATCTTTTTGTGCTTTTCTCAATGCTTTTTCATTCTTTTTCGTACATTTTCTGAATTTTTGCCTTTTTTTCCGTATAAACAAATCACAACTATACAAACTTAAAACTCCTATAATCGAATTTTCATCACACCGGTTTATAAAGAAAAGGCTTATGGTTATGGGCTAAGTGGATTGTCAAACGAAAGGTTTAGGCTCAAAGTTGGCTACTAAGGGATAGATTTTGGGTAAGGATAGATAAATGGTGTAAAAGGAAAAGGTTTACCTAATGCCTTAATTATTCTTGTGCTTGTATTCGGTCTATGGTCTCAAACGTATCAAAAGATGCAAGTTCTACAATACATGACTAATGGTCCACTCAAACAACGAAATATGTGTATATATAATGTATACAAGTGGCTCAAAATCTCACGTATAAGGGTATGGAATATGATATACATGAATTGCAAGTTTCTTAGGCAGATTATTCCCAAATAACCACCCGCTAAATACCCGTCATGCTATTAATTCGAATTTGACCATGAAAAAAGACCAAATGGGTTGTGTCATCCCTTGTCAACTTAGTTACTTGTGCTTTTAAGATTGCTTCAAACAAAGACATTTTGAATTTTTTTTGAAATTTTCCCCCATCCCCACACTTGAGGTGAATATTGTCCTCAATCTGTAGTGTTTAAATGAACGGGTCAAAAATCGAAAATTTTTACTCCCCTATCCCCACACTTGAGCTAAACATTGTCCTCAATGTGTGAGAACTAGAGTTCTTAAAACACACAAGGGATGTGACACGACTAACTTCCCTCAAAATTTCACCCCGAAATTAAAATACAAAATACATTCCACTTATGTGCTAACTAAAAATCAAAGGTAAAAACAAACGTATGCACCTGGTTTTCTCGCTAGTGGCTCATGTGCTCTTCATCTCTTCAAGAAAGCGGCCGTCTCATGAACATAATGTACCTACAAATTTTAACCCTTGTGTAGAAGCATGCTTCTCACAACCACTAAAATTTGTTAGTTACCTAGTTCTACCACTTTTATGAAATTGTTACCAAACCATATGTTAATTCACTTTGATTTATGTGGAAAAATAATTTACAACAACAACAAACCTAACTCACTTTCGTAGGAATCACGGTTGCATTTAGCGTATGCAACAAGCCCTTTTAAACCTCCCGATAGCTCGGGAGGACGAGTAGGTCTCGTGAGGGTTATATAGGGAACACACCCACAAAGTTCATTTAACTAAAGAAATAAAATACTAAAGACATAAAAATTAACTAACAAAAATAAATATACAACAACAAAAACATAAAACATACCTCACCATCATCGCTGGTATCGCTCGTTTGGGTTGACTAGTGGGTTCGGGTTG
>JARYGA010011759.1:0-103678 GCA_030545235.1 Helianthus tuberosus | reverse complement strand
TAAACAAACTGGTGGTAAATGTCTCTGTGAAGAGCTTGTGTGAGAATCATGAATGCTTTCTTTTCTAACTCAAATTTCCTTTTATTATCTTCAGACATAGTGCTGTAAGTTTGTGGATTAGATCCTGCAACTTCCAAATCATTGTCAAATGCAGTGAAGAAGCACATCCATAGATCTTGACCTTGCCCCTGAACATAAGTTCTCAGCCTTTCTTTCCACCATCCCCAATCATTTATGTGATTTAGCTTTGGCGGTTTTGTGCTTGTACCAGTTTCACTGTCGTTCTGCATCATAGATTGAATGCTGCTGCTTTGATTTGTGACCAATGCCCATTGATTTGCAGTTATCATTGCAGCTTGAGGTGGGGCAATAGCCTGCATCCATGCAGTTTTGTTGAAATCTGACACAGATTGCGTAGCTGATGATTGTGGAGTCAAAGTTGTTTGAGTCCACGCGGTTGGATCCCACTGACCGTGCGTAGCTGATGATTGTGGAGTCAAAGTTGTTTGAGTCCACGCGGTTGGATCCCACTGACCGTTTGTTCCCATTTTATAAAAATTAATATATTAAGTGAAAATTGATTTAAAATTTGAAAAACAAGTTTTCCCTTTTTTTTTTTTAAATTTAATTTTCACAAACTATGTTAATATCTCGAATGATAACCACCAGCCGAAGGATCCTTGATAGAAAGACCTGAAAAACACAAACTTGTTAAACTTAAACAGACTTGTATCGAAGGAACAGAACTTGTTCGAAGGATCAACAGTGTTCGAAAGATCACTGTTGAGTTTCGAACAATGATTTCGAAAGACTCTCCAATCGAAGGATCCTTATCTTTCGAATAAGAACTGTAGATCGAATTATGTATCCTTCGAAAAGATTCCTTGGATCGAAGGATAAATCACAGACTTCGAAGGATGTTCGAAGGATGATTATCTATCGAACCTCCTTTGATCGAAAGATGATCTTTCGACTTCGAAGGATATCCTTCGACCTGTACTGACACAGTTGACAAAAAGGTGATAGGTTGGTGAAAAGGTGACGGGTTGATAGAAAGCAATCTGCAGAAGGTATGGTCAGACCATACTTTCTGCCAAAACAGATTTGAACAATAAAATAATACCAAGAAAAACAAGGTTCTGATCCAGAAACCGGTCACCGGAGTAAGCCGGAATTTGGCCGGAAATTGCCAAACTTCTTAAAAACAAGTTTTTAAGTTACCCAACCCGTTCTTTAACACACCCGGTTAGTTTAGACACGTTTTTACGTCAAGAACAGCGAGAAAAACACTAAAAACGGGTGCTAAACCATGTGAGTTTTGTCCAAACACTCCAAAGTCTTGTATAAACTCGGTTTTAACAAGGAAAAGAGCCACGGCTCTGATACCACTTGTAGGTCCCTCGGAGGTTGAGGTCAAACCTATTCCTTGTTATGTTTAACACACTAGCAAGTGCGGAATCCAAGCTAGAATGCAAACCGAGATAGAACAAGCACAAACACAACACACAATCTTCACCGATTAACACCACTTGTATTAATACGAAGAAAGGTTCGGTTACAAAGCTATGTTTACAAATGTGTTTTGCAAACTCTCTAAAACATGCGTGTGTGTGCTCTCAACAGAATGCTCTCTGCAAGACTGAGTTCTCTCACACTCACACACCTTTCACCTCTCCTCAATGAAGTGAACACATTACATGAGTATATATACCCATAACAGATCGTCTGGTCGAAGGATCAGATAGACTGATCGAAAGATCATCTATCGATCTGAAACCTACCGAAGGATCCACATATACCTCGAAGGATGATATCCTTCGAGGTCCATCTATATCCATCGAGGGTTATCTTTCGAGCTCATCGAAGGATCTAAACAATCCTTCGATGACTCATCCTTCGACACACACATCTTACAAACAATGTGCTAACTGTTTGGTCAAGTCAAACCAGGAGGATGGTTGACTTGGTCAAACTTACATCAACCTTACATCAAAGACATCGTTTTGTATCATGACGAAATACAGACAAAGTACAGACACAAGTGCACCAACACTAAATTCTTTGGCATGCCTTCTTGATCATTGCTGTAACAAGATGGATTGCCATTCTAAGGATTGGATGTTGGTTCAGGTCCCACACTCAAACTTCACTCACAAAACTCACACTCTCGTATGTATGTAGAATTGTAGAGAAGAACAGTTGCAGAAGGTTAAAAAATGAAGAAGGCTACTGTGTTCGATTGAAATATGGGTTACAAATAAAACCTAATGCTACTCCCTATTTATAATTAAAGATACAAATAAAGTCACATGCATAAAAAATTAAAAACCCACGAACTCCTGTTTTGTACAACAACTCCCAACGTACACTTCTCTATGACATCTACCTCCAACAAATTTGGTCAACACAAGACTAATTATAAACCTGTGATCCGTTTGCTACTGGATTGCCCATTTTCTGACCGGTTCTTGAGCCGTAAATGAACCGTGACCCGTGAACCAAACCCGATTAATCCAACAATCACCCCCTTAATCGGTGTTTGTTTACGCCTTTCTTCACTACAGCCGAATCACCATCACCAACTCGAATCATCCTTCACGGACACCCGAACTTCACCTAGTTCACCTCCAAAGTCTTCTCGGTTCAACCCGAATCAAATATACTACACTTGCAACATCACATATGGCATCACGCTGGAAAAGTTCACTAACATCTTGACTCATCACGGATCAACGACCTCTACCTGGTCATATCCGAGTCACCCGATTTGAACTCCAACACCATAATGTTACACCTTGTTTTTTTCTTTTACCTTTTTCCGATCAACCTTGTTCAAGAGGTTCTCCACCGACAAAGAAAACAAGCCACCCGCTTCTTACGTTTTCTCACCTTGCCAAACGAAGCGAATCCAAAGCCCACCTGCTTTGACGGATTTTTCTGCCCGTTTTTCACGCACCTATGCCGGCCTCCTCTTATCACGAACAATCCGATCAAGGCTTCCGCAAAACATTCTGCTGTTGTCACCGTTGTATAACAGCTGCGCAAACCTGCAACTAACATCCGAACAACCTTAAACCTTCTTTTGATCACTATTAACAGCCCCGGAAAACAAGTGTTTATCACCGGTCACCCTCGTCGTCTTAACCGTACGTCTACCACAACAACGGCCTACCGAAAACACTATAACGCCTCCGTCTTCTGCTGTAAAACGACACCGAAACAGGCCTGAAAACTGATGTCGGTCACCCCGCTGTCATACCGGCACTTCCCCGAAACAATGGTCGAACCGAAACACCTTTCTGTTTTTGTTTAACGCTGCAAAACAATCCGAAAACAGCCACCTGCTGTCTTGAACACTTCTTTTACGCCTGCCCTCCACCGACCGACTCACCTGCCGGCGGCGGAGGCTTCCTCCTATCTTCTCGAGCCCTAGGCTCTGATACCAAATGTTGGTTCAGGTCCCACACTCAAACTTCACTCACAAAATTCACACTCTCGTATGTATGTAGAGTTGTAGAGAAGAACAATTGCAGAAGGTTAAAAAATGAAGAAGGCTACTGTGTTCGATTGAAATTTGGGTTACAAATAAAACCTGATGCTACTCCCTATTTATAATTAAAGATACAAATTAAGTCACATGCATAAAAAATTAAAAACCCACGAACTCCTGTTTTGTAGCAACAACTCCCAACGTACACTTCTCCATGACATCTACCTCTAACAAACTTGGTCAACACAAGACTAATTATAAACCTGTGATCCGTTTGCTGCTGGATTGCCCATTTTCTGACCGGTTCTCAACCCGTAAATGAACCGTGACCTGTGAACAAAACCCGATTAATCCAACATTGGATAAATCTTCAAATTTTTCTTTCAAGTTCTATGTTTCATTGCCAATGGAATTGACTTTGATCTTCACACTTTTGTTACTTTTTGTTTTTTTCTTGACTTGAATCAAGTTCATCGGTTTCTTTTTATCATTTTCTTAACAATAATGGAGTTAGTTTCATCAGAACCATGCTTGTAATGAATACTGATTACATCACAACTCCGTCCTTCAATCTTAATCTCATAGGTTGCTGCCACATATAAACGGTCATATCCGCCTCCTAACTACAGGACTTATGTTAACATATAATTGTGACATATTTACAAAATTATAAGGCTAATAAATACAAAGTTTAGTTTAATTTCCAACAGCTGGGTGGTCATAGCCAAAGAATAACAATGGTTTCAACAAGCTTGAAGAGTGCAACAACGCAAGCATCTGTTCACTGTTCAATGCTTCTGTGTTTCATCTTAATAAAGTTTACAAGCTGTAGTATAGAAGTTGAAGTCTTTAATCTAGATAAATAGTTATGGTAGCTTATGGTTTTACACGTGTCCGATAGTTTCAACTCTGATGGAGGGCAAGTTACGCTAGGAGAAATTATTTTGCTTCTTGTTTGAACTTTTTGAATACATTATATATCAATATATTTTTTTTAAGAAAGAAACTATATCTTACCCTTTGTACCTCAATGATGGTTAGGCCTCATGCCAAGGTTTTCTCAGGTTATATTTTCGTTAACTCCTACTGATAATGCGTATCTTCTTGAGTATGAGTTATGTCTCTTATATCTTAACTACTACAAGCGACGCGTGAAATCTAGGTACACTTCATTCTCTAAGACCGTTTTAAGTTAAAATCCATGGTAATGATGTTGTACTACAATCACACTTGGTGATGTTCTTGATTGAAAGCAAATGTTCAAGTATAAAATTTTAGTCCCTAGTTGGTTTATTATTGATAACTAAACTCACTCTGAAGTATTTTAAAATAGGTTTACCAATTCACTGCATCAACCAGTGAATTTTATCATGTTCTTCCTTCCATCTTTACTTCACCCACGGTTTCCTTTGTCGTTGTTTCACCTTCTTCATCGTAGATGTGGACACCCTGCCTATCTCTCTTTTTTTTTTCTGGTTTCAAGAGGTTTTATTTCGTTTTCTACTCTTTATGTCATGCTTGTCAACTTGGCAAGCATTGTTATTTACCTATGTCTTGTTCTACAATGACAAAATAGTCATTTGTTTTTATAATTACATATAATGAACGCTTTGTAGACCTCTAATGTTTTGAGCATAAAGGAATTTAATTATAATGTTTTAAACCATTTGAAGTCTAAAGTGTGTAATGTCTATAGAGATTATCGTTCTTTTTATCTTAAACCATTTTAAACAAAATATTTAACATTTCATCGTGGTAATAAACAAGAAGCTGACAAAACCAAAATTGTACACATTTTTTGTTAAAACATTGGTATATGTTTCCGCTTCTCATGCCTGTAAGGTATCAGCTAGCGAAACAGAATTAACACACAATGCACAACAATTTAAACATGCAGAATAGGAAATAAAAGCAAAAAGAACTCGACAGTGTTGCGTGGTTTGGATTCGAAGTGAATCCTATGTCCATGGACTGCAACTAGATACTTTATTATGCTCAGCACAAAGATTACAATACCTAATATATGTATATATATAGATGTTGATACATATTAAGTGGATACGGCTCGGCTCGGTTCGACTCGGCTACGAAGTGAAGGCCGTAGTCAAGACAACCTCCTGTCTTGACTCGGTATGCTTTTTACTTTGTATCGTACGATGTTCATGCAACTGCGTGTGTGCAGTATGCATGATAGATTATAGTTTCTGATTGTTTGTTGTTTGTTTGTTCTAAAGCCCAAGTCAAGGCCCAAAGCCCAACATACATGATGAAGTCCCTAAAGCCCAACATGAAGACCAAAGCCCAATCTCATATGGATTTCGTCCATGTCCTTGTGGTGAAAACACTTTAGGTGAAAACCACTAAGGACGAAAACACATGGGACGAAATCCCCTGAGGTGACGAAATCACCCTGATTTCGTCATGATGATCTGATTTCGTCAATGGGTTTTCGTGGGCATCTTGTTTTCGTCATGGCTTTGGTATATATACCCAGATAACAGACAGAACACAGTGACGAAGTCTGAATAGATTTGAGAGCGAACACACTGCAAACACACACACACTGAGAGTTTATGAGAGCATCTTGTAAACATTGATTTGGAACCGTTTCATACGCATTAATACACTGTAAAAACGCTCTTGTTGTTCTTTTTGTTTAACCTTTAGATAAGCATCCTATAACAATTATCGGTATTGTTGTCCACATAAGCTCAACTTATCATATGTAATCATGGCAAGGGGATACGTTATGGTATGATTTATACTTACCGACCGGTGTTCATCCACATCACGACACATTCCCGTATCAAGGTATGCACGAGAGTTCATCTTACTGGTGAGTATACCATTTATCATCTGTTTTGTCGTATAAAAAGATGTAAGTAACTCACTTATTTTGATTGAAAACAATCCCTATGTGATAGAATCACTTACTGATGAGGAACTTGATTTTCAGATGCATGAGGGCACAAGAGCAAGTCCGTGAACAGGTCAGTACTTTCGTACAGCAAAGAGACGAACTTGACTCCCGGATAATTGTGATATATTATCACTTATTTGAGGGACATGTGATTGTTGATCACTTATTGAGGTCGAATGCAATATGTACACGTATGTATGATATCATGGAAGATCTAGACTTCGTCTCCGTTTGTTTCGGTAAAAGAAACAACCATGATACCCAGATGATAAACAACATAAAGACCACATATCTCAGAACCTCGGCAATCTCTCAAACGAAATTTCGGTACTAAGACCATATGCCAATGAATGGTTCCCACCTGGTCTTCAGTCGATTTAAGTTTATATCACCCTGCACACTTTAAGATGATTGTGAGCCTACCGATACATCTTATATAGAGCTGCTTAACATTTTTCATTTTGCATATCAGTTTAAAAAGGTTTAGGCAGACCACTGATGTACTATCATTTTCTCTTTTGCTCGCCAGGAAACTCATTTTTGTTTTTCTATTGTTTTTTAATTTTGAAATTTTTCGATGTTTTTGAATTTTTCAACTTTTGGAATTACTCCCCCTAAAATCAACAAACTTACAATAATTTTAAAAACACAAAGATATTTACAAAAATGATTTTCCGATGTGGATTACTCTTGCTTGACCTTAATGCCGTTTACCAATAATAAAAAGTCAAATCTTGATTTATCAAATGCTTTGGTAAATAAGTCGGCACGTTGGTCATCAGTATGGACTTTAACAACATCGATTAGCCTTTTATCAAAGCAATCACGTATGAAGTGATACTTAATTTCGATGTGTTTGGTCTTTGAATGCTGCACAGGATTTCTAGTGATAGATAAAGCAGCAGAATTATCGACTAAAATAGGAGGAGTTAGGAATTCAAAACCGTAATCGCGCATTTGCTGTTGTATCCATAGGACTTGGGAGC
The DNA here is from genome assembly GCA_030545235.1 of Helianthus tuberosus. Taxonomy (NCBI): domain Eukaryota; kingdom Viridiplantae; phylum Streptophyta; class Magnoliopsida; order Asterales; family Asteraceae; genus Helianthus; species Helianthus tuberosus. Next base: position 96,282 of record JARYGA010011759.1, on the reverse strand, counting down.
AACAACTTGAGGCAGCAATGTATTCAGCTTCACAAGTTGATGTAGCGACACAAGTCTGCTTCTTGCACTGCCATGTTACGAGGCGATTTCCTAAAAACTGGCATCCAGCCGTTGTGGATTTGCCGTCGATTTTGCATCCGCCAAAATCAGAATCACTGAAAGCGACTAAGTCAAAGTTATCATCCTTAGGGTACCATAGACCGGTGTCTAGGCAACCCATCAAATAACGAAAAATCCTTTTTACAGCTGCAAGATGTGAGGCCTTTGGGTTCACTTGATATCTGGCTAGCAGGCATGTTGGATACATTATATCTGGTCTTGATGCTGTGAGGTACATAAGGGATCCAATCATCGCGCGGTAGTATGAAGAGCTAACAACTTCACCCTTCAAGTCTGGATTGATTCCGTGATTTTGCTGCAGTGGGGTACCAATGGGCGATGTGTCGGACATCTGAAATCGGCTCAAGATGTCTTGAACATACTTAGTCTGATGGATGAAAATCCCAGACTTCGTTTGTTGCACTTGCAAGCCCAAAAAGAAAGTCATCTCCCCCATAGCGCTCATCTCGAATTTATCCTGCATTACACGCTCGAAATCCCTACACATAACATTGTTAGTAGAACCAAATATAATATCATCCACATATACCTGAACCAGTAGAAGATCTCCATCTTGTTCTTTTATGAAGAGAGTGCATTCAATAAGACCTCTGCGAAAACCATTCTCCAGCAGATAATTAGATAAGGTTGCATACCAAGCTCGCGGTGCTTGATGTAGACCATAGAGAGCTTTGTTCAGCAACCAAACCCGATCGAGATGGATAGGATCTTCAAAACCTGGAGGCTGTTCAACATACACCTCTTCTTCCACTAGACCATGTAAGAATGCACTTTTGACGTCCATCTGGTAAACCTTGAATCCTTTGAATGAGGCATAAGCCAGAAAGATCCGAATTACTTCCAGACGTGCAACAGGTGCATACACTTCGTTGTAGTCTATACCTTCAATCTGACGAAAACCTTGAATGACCAATCTAGCTTTGTTGCGAATAACGATTCCACGGTCGTCCTTCTTGCATTTATACACCCAACGGGTACCAATCTTCTTATAACCAGCAGGTTTCTCTACGAGTTTCCAGACACCAAGTTTCTGGAATTGTTGCAGTTCTTCCTGCATAGCTTCAACCCAAGAGTTATCTTTCAAAGCGTCTTTCCAAGTTCTTGGCTCTTCCTGTGAGACATAACATGCGAAAGACCAATCGTTTTGTTGACCAGATTCTCGAATCGCCGCATACAAGCCTGCGTTGTTGTTGTTGCGCAACATGTTTCTTGTTTGTATGCCACTTTGTACATTGCCTATGATGTTTTGTTGAGGATGGGTATTGTGAATTCTTGTTTCAGGGTTTTCCGGAACTGGAATGTTTGTACCCAGATTGTTGAGATTTAGATCAATAACCAATTCAATACCCAGAACTGACGAAGAGGATGATGCAGTAGCTTCAGCTGTTATAGGAGCGTCCACTGGAGGTGTAGCCTCTGAAATACCATGAACAGCTGATGTAAGAGTTTCTTGATCTGCATCTAGAAATTCTTCATCCTCTGAAGATTCGTTCAGTTCAGTTGCATCATGAAAATCCTCATTGTCAAGAGCATTATTGTTCACTGAAGATGGCTCTTGATTGACAACAATTGGACGAACCAACGGTGAATCTGTTGTGTTGTCACTCTCGAAAAACATTCTTGTCGCAGCATTTTCTTTAACTGCTTCAACACTGATCGAATTGAAAAAGTCATCGTACTCAAACATCCATGGTTGACCTGGATTTTTGACTGGTAAAGTGTGCCTTTGTACTCTGACTTCAGACCATTCCTCAACCCTTTTAGTCTGTAGATTCCAGACTCTTAAGTTAGGGGTGGCATAACCAAGAAAGTGACCTTCAATAGCTTTTGCCCCAAACTTTCCATTAGGATCGATCATTGTGCAAGGAGCTCCAAACGGTTCAAGATATGACAAATCTGGTTTCCGTTTGTGAAGAAGCTCGAAGCAGGTCTTGTTGTGTCTTTTGACTGTAAGGACTCGATTCATCGTGTAACATGCGGATGCCACAGCTTCACTCCAGAAAGGAATGGGCAACTGCGACTCTACCAACATAGTCCTAGCAGTCTCGATCAATGTACGGTTCTTACTTTCAGCGACGCCGTTCTGTTGAGGAGTATAAGCCGCACTAAATTCATGAAGAATACCTTTTGATGTGCAAAACTCCGCCATGGCTTGATTTTTAAATTCAGTACCATTGTCGCTGCGTATCCGTCTAACCTTCAACTTATACAAATTCTCAATCTGAATGATCAAGTTTTTGATAACACCGAAAGTTTCACTCTTGTGAGCCATAAACGCCACCCAAGAAAATCTTGAATAATCATCCGTTATCACGAGGAAGTATTGATCATTCCTGACGCTTTTGTGCTTGACAGGACCAAACAAATCCATGTGCAAACGTTCAAGAGGAACTGCCACCGTATTGATCTTCTTTGTCAGATGCCGTTTCTTCGTTTGCTTTCCTTTTTGGCATGAAACACAGACGTCTTGAAGATGGAAATTTTTAAGAAGAACACCATTCACTAATTCATTCGTCACCAAATGATTCATTTTGCGTAAGTGAATGTGACCCATACGTCTGTGCCAAGAGATTGAGTCTTTTTCCGTGGCTTTTGTAATGAAACAAGTTGCTTGTGTAGTCGTTGTTATAGCTTGGCTCATATCAAGGACATACAAATCGTTTATCCTTGGAGCAGATAAGAGAATCCATTCTTTTGGAATCTTGAAGCCGGGTTTCAGCACGTAACATCCATTTGCATCAAAGTGTACTAAAAACTGTTTATCACAGATTTGTGAAACGCTGAGAAGATTGTGATCAAGCTGTTGTACAAAGTTGATCTTGTCAAAACTTACAACCACGTTGGATACCATTCCTTCTCCAGTAATATATCCGCCTTTATCTCCAGCAAAAGCAACATAACCTCCTCTAATAGATTTAACGTCGTAGAGAAGCTTCATGTCGCCTGTCATGTGCCTGGATGACCCACTATCAACAATCCAATGACTGCTGAAAGTTCCTCCTGGAACACCCTGCACATGTACTCACATGATTAGTTGGAGATGGGGACCCAAGCCTTTGTGGTATTGGGTCTTCCATTTTCATCAACGTAAGTTACTTGAACTTCTCGATGTTGTGGAAATTGTGATGTTCCCCCTGATTCAATAACCGTTTTTGGTTTCCAGGTCTGTCTTGTTTTACCAGTGTTATTCTTTAAAATCTTAACTTCATGATTATCTAAAGTTTTTGAATTGTCTGGTTTGACAGAAACAGATGTTTTGTTAACCACGTCGGTTTTAATCGCTTTTTCAATTTTCTTGACCTGTTGGCGTTTCTGTTTCTTTTCCCTTTCTTTTACAAGATGGGGATCTGGTTTTGATGAAACAGATCGCTTGCGGTCAATTTGGTCACGGGGATCATCAACTTTGGCTTTTTGTTTATGAATATATGGACAATTTCGAATAATATGTCCAAATGTGCCACATGAAACACATGATCTACGTTCTACAAACCCCGTAGTATCCTGTGATTGTCTTGTCGATGAACTTTGTGATCCCGAGGTACTAGGTTTTGAACTGTTTGGTTCGTTTCTTTTCAAAGAATTAACTTGAATGACATGATCTAAGTTAGATTTATTGGAAAATGTTTCAAATTTATCTGTTCCCTTCGATTTCACAAAGTTCACTTTCTTGTCCCTTTTCTTGGTCTGTTTCTTTTGCCATTGAGTCGGTGAGTTACTTTTAGATTTGGTGTGATTTTGCTGCTTTTTCACTGTTGGTAATTTCTTATTGCCACATTGTTTTCTAACTTCAGCCTTTGGGATAGGAGGACACTGTGTTACCACAACGTGTGATCCTGTCTTTCCCAAAAACTTACTTGTTGAATCCTCAAAAATTTTACTTATTAAAGATTGATTAACATTCTTAATAGGAAAATCTTTGTCAGAGTAGATTTTATCATCACCAACAAGAGTGTACAGCAAATTCACACTCTCAGACTCTTGTAAGGAAGTAGATGTGGACTCGATTAGAACAGTCGTAGCAGGTTTTGCGGGAGGATCACATAGAATATGATTCTCAAGAGGTATGTCCTCTTCTTTGATTACCGCATCTGACTGTGCTGAGTCAGTATCATTAGATTCATCATCTGAAGAATCAGTATCCTCAACAATGATTGGAGGATCCTGATTTTGTTCAGCAGTTACAAAAGTATCTGCTGACACATCCGAATCTGATGATATTTCCTGTTGGTATCCAAGTCCCGTTGCAAATTCCTCAATGTCTAAAGGAACAGATTCTTCATAATGAGTTCTATACTCCTCATCAGGCAGTGCATCATAATTTTGTCTAACAGGTGGTGGACATTTCTTATATCCAATGCACGTGACATCCTTTTTCTCTTTTTGTGTGCCAATGATGTGATCTAGCACATATCTAGAGTTAGAATAACTGTCTAGTTTAAGCCGGATTGCCTCACTTTCACACTTTGTGCATGCTAATTCTTTTTGCATGCTTTCAAGACGATTGATATAAATGTTTATGTCAGTTTGTTTTCTTGAAACCATTTTTGTCAGTTCAGTTTTATCTTTTCTTAAAGTTGCAACCATCGTTTTAAATTCTTTTTCATGGTTTTCATAAAACATGTTAGCCTCTTTGCATTTCGAAAGATCCACTATCAACTTTTGATTGTGCATATTTGTCACTTCAAATTTGTTTTGCAAATCCTCATGTTTGCTTTGAAAATCACACCACTTAGCATCAAAGGAAACATGTTTGTTTTGCAAGACAGACAATTCAGCATTTAAAGCATCATGTTTGCTTTGCAACTCAGACATATTAGCATCTAAATCAGCACATTTAACACTTAAGCTAGCACAATTATCACAATTAACAACAGTTGGTTCATCGACACATACCTGGCTTGATGAACTGCCGCCATTAGCCATAAAGGCTGAAAGAAGAGAAGAAGAAGAATAAGCAGCTTGATCCACCAGAATAGATCTTCTATCATTCCTTGCTGCAGCTTCTCCTAACAATTCATCGATATCTGCATCGATTCTCCCACTAGATACATCATCAGAATAATCTTCACCTGAGGTTGAGATTTCCTCATCTGAACTCCTTGAATCACCAGAACTCTCTTCATCTGAAGATTCACCACCACTGGCGTGCTTCAAATCCTTAGCAGCTTCAGCAAAACAAGCTGCTCCTCCCTGATCACCAATGCCTAATTGCATTGACCAGTCGCAACCTTCATCTATTTGCACCACAAGAGCTTGATTTGTGTTCGATGGTCCTGCTTGATTGTTTGCAGGGACCAAGGTGCGATCATCATTCCTGGTTTGATTCTGATTCTGTTGGTTGCCTCCTTGACCTCTGAAAGGATTCTGGTTCCCATGCTGAGCTGGCTTTGTGCATTCCCTCTTGAAGTGACCACGTTCGCCACAGTTAAAGCACTTAACAGACTGCTTATCGAACCCATACTTGGTGTCTTTCTTGCTTTCCAAGCTGGTTCGACCCGTCCGTTCCATGAAGTCTTTAGCTCGCCTTACAGCACTGGCGAAAGCCCATTTGATGTCCATCATATCCATCTCTTCTTTATCGATCTGCTGATAATCTTCTTGAGTTAGATTGATGTTTCTGATCTGACCTGCAATCAACCCACAATACGAGCTCACCAATGTGTTTAGTATCTCCATATGATCTTTAGCTACTTCAACGCTAACTTTGGAGAAGTTTGATGTGTCAAGCCGTACTGTATTTGACTTTGATGGCTGACCAGCAGATGATGTGCTTCCATAACAAGCTTGTTGTTGAACAGGAAGTGGATTCCCATACAAATCAGTGGTTGGAGCTGGCTTTATAGGAACTTGTATCAGATTGCCATATAAATATGTGCTAGTGACAAACGCCGTCTGAAGTGGAGCATGTGAAACAGGTCTTGCAGAAGTACTAGAAGTTCCATAATACATATCAGGATTTTGTCGCACTGGTATTGTAGAAGTGCTAGAAGTTCCATAATACATATCAGGATTTTGTCGCACTGGAACCCTTTTTGCCTTTAGGATTTCTTCCTGATCTTTGTTCTCCAAGAGCTGACCGAAGTCATTGATGTTTTTCGTAGCCAATGTGCCATTGTATTTCAGGATTTCCAAGAAACCATTCCATTGAGGTGGCAGTGCATTGGCAAACTTTGTGACAACCTGTGTTGGAGTTGTTTCTACCTCATAATTGCTCAATTCAGTCAGCAAGTGATGAAATCGACTTGTCATATCTCCCAAAGATTCATTTTCCATATAAGTGAAACCATCAAACTCCTTTTTGAGTAAATCATGTCGCAATTGACGTGACTTTTCATTTCCTAGACCTCTTGTCTTCAATGCATCCCACAATCGCTTTGATGTCTTGAAGCTGACGAACTGATGATATATTTCCTTGCTCATCGCCTGAGTCAGAATAACATATGCTTTCTTTTCTAAATCATATGCCTTTTTCTGGTCTTCCGAAAGATCTGCAAATGTAGCGGCAGTTGAAGCGGCAACCTCAAGAGTTTGATCGAAATCTGTAGTAAAACGTAACCACAGTTCCGTGTTTTGCCCATTGACATACGTCTGAAATCTATCAACCCAACCAGGATATTCGTTTAGGTGCATCAGTTTCGGTGGACGATTCAGACTTCCGGTCTCGCTTTCGCTTAGGAGTATACTTTGAATACTCGGAGTTTGATTTGAAACAAACGCCCATTGACCTGTCGACATTTGATTCGCTTGCGAAGATGCAGGTGCGGGACATTCAGCCCATGATGGCGACAAACGCGTGTTTGTATACTTACTTTCCGTATTAGATGCGGGTGCGGGAGATTCGGCCCTTGATGGAGATAAACGCGACGGAGTACCCCACCAATTCGGATTCATTTTTGATGTATGATGATGAAAACCTGATTAAATTACACAAATCAAACAGTTAAGAATGTTTTAAAAGTCTAATGTTAGAAATATCACAAGTATAAATGACGAAAATAAGGTGTTTTCGTCTGAAGAATGATCAGGAAATCAAGAGTGATTTCGTTGAATGATGTTTGACGAAATCAGACTTGGATTTCGTCCATCAAAAGTGATTTCACTGATAAGGGATTTCGGCCAAGATCAAGTGATTTCGTTGATAAGAGATTTCGGTCAAGATCAAGATCTGATTTCGTTGAAAAGGGATTTCGGTCAAGATCAAGATCTGATTTCGTTGAAAAGGGATTTCGGCCAAGATCAAGATGTGATTTTGTTGATAAGAGATTTCGGCCCAGAACTGATTTCGGCAAGGGTGTGATTTCGTCCAAGTTGACTGATGTCTAGCTTGATATTGTTGACCAGGCGATTTCGTTGACTAAAGTGACGTATGGTGATTTCGTTGAATGAGATAACCAGACAACAAGATATTTTCAAACCTTATCTCCTGACACAAAGACCTCTTTTGTCAAACAACCTTACTGAAACAGATTTCAAAGCTTGTTATTTTCAACAACCATCATCACACTTGTACACATTTTTCAACTTAATCTATTTTATAATCAACAACAATAATTCGTAAAACTCAAATCTTCACATATTAAAATAAGAAACCAGAACATATGAAGAACAGGATGAACTCTATGATATTTCTGGCGAAATTATGAGTTTACCGGTGACCTGGAAAATTTCCGAGCACAAGTTTTGCACAATGTTTCAATAATAACCCAATTCTAACATATATGCATAAGTTTTAACAAGGTTTTTAATAAAACAAACAACAAAACAACAAGGTTTTTCGAGAATTTTAAAGTGATTTTCCAGAAAATGTATGATCTTTAAGTTCAAAAATCAAGAAAAACACCTATAAAACTTTGAAAAACACAAGAAAAACAACTTGGTTTAAACAAGGAATCGAGCCAATGCTCTGATACCAATTGTAGGTCCACCCGGAGGATCGAGTAACCTCTATTCCCTGTTTTCCGACAAACCCGAAAGTGCGGAATCCAAACGGGTAAGTTAAACCAAGTGACGAACACGTAAGACACAAAGATTCAACGATTAACACTCCATTGTATTAATGCGTATGAAACGGTTACAAATCAATGTTTACAAGATGCTCTCATAAACTCTCAGTGTGTGTGTGTTTACAGTGTGTTCGCTCTCAAATCTATTCAGACTTCGTCACTGTGTTCTGTCTGTTATCTGGGTATATATACCAAAGCCATGACGAAAACAAGATGCCCACGAAAACCCATTGATGAAATCAGATCATCATGACGAAATCAGGGTGATTTCGTCACCTCAGGGGATTTCGTCCCATGTGTTTTCGTCCTTAGTGGTTTTCACCTAAAGTGTTTTCACCACAAGGACATGGACGAAATCCATATGAGATTGGGCTTTGGTCTTCATGTTGGGCTTCAGGGACTTCATCATGTATGTTGGGCTTTGGGCCTTGACTTGGGCTTTAGAACAAACAAACAACATACAATCATAAACTATAATCTATCATGCATACTGCACACACGCAGTTGCATGAACATCGTACGATACAAAGTAAAAAGCATACCGAGTCAAGACAGGAGGTTGTCTTGACTACGGCCTTCACTTCGTAGCCGAGTCGAACCGAGCCGAGCCGTATCCACTTAATATGTATCAACAAACTCCCCCTTGGATGCTGCTCGTGAGGTTCGTAATTTCGTTCTCCATCTCTTGATGGTCCTTTTTCTCGGAAAGGATCTTCAAAGTCTTCACATGTTGTAAGTAGAAAGTGTATTAACAAACTCTCGCTTTTATCTAGGAAGTGTATCAATAGACTCCCCCTTTGATTATGCTCGTGAATCTTTTGATCTTCAATACTTGAGATCCTTGTGTTGTTGATGATTGATCAGCGGCAACTCGATCATCTTTATCATTTGAGTGCCTTCACGTCGTGTCTTCATTCCAAAGCTTGTCATCGAACATGTTCTCCTCGCCTTTAGTGTCTACACATGCAAGAAAGCTAAACACCTAATGAGAACAAACGCTTGGAATATAGTTAACATTAAACAAGTGACACACATGTGACCATATTTTCAACTACCGTCCGACAGTTAGTTTGAAAAGTTAACAGATTTTTCAATTTTGATTATTAACTTTCAAAACTTGCAAACTCTGACCGTTTATGAAGATTCAGTCGTTTTGGTTTTCATCAGATTTCAGGCTACGAAGACTTGAGTTCCAACATCGGTTAATCAAAACTAAAGTAGAAATAAAATCTTTTTGGCTTTTATAAAGTTTAAATTAAAACACACCTAAAATCTTTTTGGAATTTTGAATATTTCAAATTTAAAGACTGAAAGCAGTAAATAAATATATACAGAGTTGCAGAAACTAAGAAAAGTAAATATATACAAACATTCTTTTTGCGAGTTTCGAGGGTAAGAGAATCATATCAGTGTATGGTCATGCCAAAACGCTCTTGTTGTTCTTTTTGTTTAACCTTTAGATAAGCATCCTATAACAATTATCGGTATTGTTGTCCACATAAGCTCAACTTATCATATGTAATCATGGCGAGGGGATACGTTAAGGTATGATTTATACTTACCGACCGGTGTTCATCCACATCACGACACATTCCCATATCAAGGTATGCACGAGAGTTCATCTTACTGGTGAGTATACCATTTATCATCTGTTTTGCCGTATAAAAAGATGTGAGTACCTCACTTATTTTGATTGAAAACAAGCCCTATGTGATAAAATCACTTCTTGATGAGGAACTTGATTTTCAGATGCATGAGGGCACAAGAGCAAGTCCGTGAACAGGTCAGTACTTTCGTACAGCAAAGAGACGAACTTGACTCCCAGATAAATGTGATATATTATCACTTATTTGAGGGACATGTGATTGTTGATCACTTATTGAGGTCGAATGCAATATGTACACGTATGTATGATTTCATGGAAGATCTAGACTTCGTCTCCGTTTGTTTCGGTAAAAGAAACAACCATGATACCTAGATGATAAACAACATAAAGACCACATATCTCAGAACCTCGGCAATCTCTCAAACGAAATTTCGGTACTAAGACCATATGCCAATGAGTGGTTCCCATCTGGTCTTCAGTCGATTTAAGTTTATATCACCCTGCACACTTTAAGATGATTGTGAGCCTACCGATACATCTTATATAGAGCTGCTTAACATTTTTCATTTTGCATATCATTTTAAAAAGGTTTAGACAGACCACTGATGTACTATCATTTTCTCTTTTGCTCGCCAGGAAACTCATTTTTGTTTTTCTATTGTTTTTGAATTTTGAAATTTTTCGATGTTTTTGAATATATAGAGATATAATTAAGGTTTGTAACTTAGGCCCAAAAAAACAATCATGGATCAAAATGGCCAAAGTCTTCAAAGCCTTCACCATGCCTAATAAACAAAAGGACTTCAAACCCAACAATGCCTATATACATCTTAGCAAAATGACAAAATATAACATTTGTTCAAACTATTAGCAATCTCATCTGATTTTTTATCCTAACTTTGGTTCTTCTACATATAGAAATTTTCTACATATAGAAATGATCCTTTATAATAATACTCTAATGATTTAATGTAAATTCTTTGCCACATATGTGTCAAGGTCTTCACATGTTTGGTCTTATATTGATAGTTTAGTTGCTGAAAAATATGCCGATTTGGCAGTGTTAAACAATAACGATCCTCTACTATGATTTGTGATTTATCTAGTTTTGCATTCTATATGTTACTATATTGTGTGCTCTACCTTAATGTATAGTCGGCCTGCCTTTGAAGGTTTCTCATATAAGCTACTTATAATGTCAATTACACACAAACACACACACACACTTGATCAATGACAAAATACCACACCGGGTTTTTTTACCAAACTTACAAACCCAAAGGACAACAACTCTATAATAACCTGGTTATTGCTTCAAAATTATGAAAAAACTTTTACTTTAAATACCATAATGAAGGTAACATGTCAAACCCCAATTTTGATTTTGCTAGACATTAGCTCATGTCTTAGGGAATTTGATACTAACAAGGTAATAGCATATTAGGTCTCAAAGTTTATTGGTTAAAAAGATCTAGAGAGTTTTAGCATCTAGCAGGGCAGCACCACAAAAGACAACAGATACAAGTTGAGACTAAGAAGAACACCAAAATAAGAAGACAAACACCTCAAGAAGAAAAACTCTGAAATAACCTAACTCAGTTGATAAGAGCTTAACGCTGTACTAACCGAACCAGCATGCAGAATCACCCGCGGCAAATAAGATTACCGCAACAATTTATACCAATCACAGCTTACAACCCCACTAAAATATCATATCCCCAAGAGAACAACATCAAGGAACATTTTTCCCCAGTAGAACCTTAAGAGTCATTTTAATCATGGAGCAAATTTATAAACCAATAATGGTCTATAACTCTACCCTCTGAATCAACCAAGGGGACAATAGAATTCCCAGATGCTTGGATTTGTTCTTCACTGTTGTTTTCAACACCTGAACTGCTAGGAGGAGGAGAACTGGTTCCATTCACAAAAATATCTAAAGCTTTCTCAAAATCAGATAAATATTCTCCATCGCCCTGAAATTCTTGAGGATGAGAAACACCTCCTAGATCATGTGAAATAACCTCAGGAATTGTAAAATCATCTAAACCAGCATTATTTGAAGCTTTCACGCTGTCACCAACAGTTACACATGACTCTATTGGAATTCCAAAACGATCAACTGGTGCCAGGTCATGACGAGAGGCACTACCACCAGCACCCACACAACCACCACTCATAGATGTCTCACCTATTTGAGGCTGAAATTCGTAACTAGAATTGATTGCTTGATCGCCAGCGGAGTTATTGTTGGTAGTAGTGATTTGTTGTGGTAAGAGTTGTGGACCTCCCGGACCAGCACCAACACAACTACCACTCATAGATGTATCACCTATTAGAGGCTGAAATTGGTAACTAGAGTTGATCGCCTGATCACCAGCGGAGTTATGGATGGTAGTGGTGATTTGTTGTGGTAAGATTTGTGGACCTCCTGGCAATCTAGAGGCACTACCACCAGCACCCACACAGCCACCATTCATAGATGTCTCGCCTATTGGAGGCTGAAATTCGTAACTAGACTTTCTTGCTTGATCACCAGCGGAGTTATTGATGGTAGTGGTGATTTGTTGTGAACCTCCCGGACCAGCACCCACAAAACCACCACTCATAGATGTAGTGGTGATTTGTTGTGGTGAGAATTGTGGACCTCCCGGCAATCTAGAGGCACTACCACCAGCACCCACACAACCACCACTTATAGATGTATCGCCTATTAGAGGCTGAAATTGGTAACTGGAATTGATTGCCTGATAACCAGCAGAGTTACTGATGGCAGTGGTGATTTGCTGTGGTAAGAGTTGTGGACCTCCTGGCAATCTAGAGGCACTACCACCAGCACCCGCACAACCACCACTCATAGATGTGTCGCCTATTAGAGGCTGAAATTGGTAACTAGAATTGATTGCCTGATCACCAGTGGAGCTATCGATGGTAGTGGTCATTTGTTGTGGTAAAAGTTGTGGACCTCCCGGAAATCTAGCCACAATCTCGCCTATTAGAGCCTGAAATTGGTAACTAGACTTGATTGTCTGATCACCAGCAGAGTTATTGATGGTACTGGTGATTTGTTGTGGTAAGGGTCGTGGGCCTCCCCGCAATTCACCCACAATCTTGTTGCAGATCGCATAAGACACGCCAGTTTTATTACGGTTGAATGCTTTCCAGAGGCTACTGATTGATAGATTATTAGTAGATGTGGTTGATAGCCCAGATCTTTTATATGCTTGACTTCCTGCTTGCAAGTAATTAATGCCCCTGGGTTTCTTATTAAAGTTGTCTCTTTCTTGGATTCTCTGAAAGCATACAATATAGAAGCATACAATAAAGCAAATTAGAATACAAGCATGCAGTTAGAAATATTTAAGAAGGGACAAACCAAGAATAATTCTTTGTTAAAACTAACATATGCCAATTAAAACATATTGAATATGAACCTAGCTATGCGAATATAGACATAGATATAGTTATAATTTTGGGTCAAATGAATCCTGAAATTACATGTTGATTCACATGTGCTTAAGTCAAGAATATTCGTGGATGTTTAGATGAAAACTAGAAAAAAAAGGAAAACCTTAATTTATGTGAGAATTCACATGAGCTTTAATCTGTTATGGATCATTCACATTTCAATAAATCAATTAATAGGTGTATTAAAAAGTTTTTTTTTTTGGTCATATAACCTTCCTGTGTGAATCTACTTAGCCTCATGTGAATTAACACATAGCCTAATTTGAAGTTCTTTTTGGTCTTTTTTATAGTTTGAACGTGTGTGTAATTACCTGTAACTGTAAGGGACTCATAACTTGAGCATGAGCATGGCCTGGCATGTAGTGATTTATCATTGCCTTTGGATAAGTTCCTGCAAGAAAAAAGCATGAGGATTAAGTATAGAAAAATACAGAACATCAATTAATGCTACCAGTAGTGGAATAAAGTACTTGGAATATAGCAAAAATAGATGTTATAATTAAACTTGATCAGTTAGAATTTGGTTAAATATAGTTAATTTATGTCCGTTAGTATAGTTAAGTGCAACTGTTAGAAAGTTTGGGCAACCTATAAAAGGGGTGTTGCCGGTCATTTGTAACATATCTTTTCTTCACATAATCATAAATACAATTCATTCTTATGTAATTGTTGTGCATAGGTATTTGATTTCTATTGTTGTATGATGAATCAGTCCGATTAAAGGGGCCAATATATTGGCATCAGAGCAACGTTTTGATTGAAGAATGAATCGAGAAGAAGAACATGATCACTGGTTCATGGGATAACCATTAAAAATCACAACGATAGGCGTTAATCGTGCACGGATGCATGTTTTTAGACTAAGAGTCAAAATTAAACCATCAAGAAGGCCTTAAAACGAATAGTCAGAAAGAATACATCAAAACTAAAGGACCGTTTATCATAACTGAAATCAAGATCGGCTCCACAAATAAATCCCAAAGGACCAAGGACTTGATTGATTTGCAGATCGCTAAATCACGGCATTGAAGCCTTGAAATTGAATTAAGACTACGGCTTGTTGCTAACACTATTAAAGACGAAATCTCAAACTTGTATATTTGAAAGAAGAATCGCAAGTAGTGTGATTAGAAGGGAGGAACAGGAAGAACAAAAATCGCTATATGAATAATTGAACAAAGTCACAATTCATAGAATTTGGAAAAAAGGAAATTGAAAATCGCTATATGAGCGAGTGAATGAAGGTGACAGTAGTGGCTTTATTCAGAATCCATCATCAAAAGAACGGTACTGGAAGGGGAATTAAGCGGATCAAAAGTACCAGAAGGGGAAATAAGCACATCAAAAGGAATTATAAGTTGGTCTCTTTAACTTGCATTTGGATTGAAGTCTGAATGTTCAGATGGGACACTGAGGAAGCAGTTCAAGACTTTGTGAAAGGAAAACGGCAACTACGCATAGCATTGAGCAAAGGACCCATTTGAGCAAACGTAGCTCTTAGCCATCAAGAAGCTACTAAAAGATGATCGAGATTAAGTCGGTGATTGTTCGAGTTAATCCCAATCGATTAGCGTTAAGTTAAATAGTTAATTAATGTCTGTTAGCATAGTTAATACCCTAAATGTAAATGTTAGAAAGTTTGGGCTAATGTTGTAATTAGTAACTAGATTAAATAATACGATGTGTTGTTTTAGTGAAACTGCATGTCAGTTCGCCACCACATTCTGGCAACCTACAAAAGGGTTGTCACCGGTCATTATTAACATACCTGTTCCCAGTTCCTCACATAATCACTAATACAGTTTGCTCTTATATAACTGTTGTTCATACATCTTTGATTTCTGTTATTGTATGATGAATCGATACGATTAAAAGGGCCAGTAAGAAATGTTGACATTAGCATTGCTTTCCTTTCCATGTGTTAGATAGATGAATATTACTATACAAGAACATGTATGTTTGGGTAGATGTACAGTACCTTTGCGGAGTGAAGTCGACCCTTCCATAAACTTGCCAACAAGCGCAGGAGTCCAGTCGATGCATGAGTTGGAATCTTTTCTCTTTAGACGATTCATGCCATACTTGGCTAGTGGTTCATTCTTTCTCTTTTGTTCCATTGGTTTCTTTCCTTTATCTTTGTTTTTGGCTTTACCATATTTGTTTGCAGTATCCATATTATCATCATCACTAGATATGTCCACATAGGCTACTGGTGGCATGGCACCATACTTCTGTGAGTTGATGTTTAGGCCTTGATGATAGCCCTTGCTTGATGATGCGTTATTATTGATCACTGGAATGTTGAAAACTGTTGCTGGGAACATGGTATAAGCCTTTTCGACCATTTTGCCATTTCGATTTTGTTCAGGTGGTTTTCCAGTCGAGGTGCCTTCTCCGACGGCTATTCTATTTTCGCATACCCTTTGCAAGATATCGCAAATTTTGCTAACTGCACATGGTTTACGGAGAAACCAAATCACATCATTTGCTAGACCTTCTCTACCAAGTTGCATGTGGGATTCGCTTGCAGTCATCACTACATGGGGTTTTCAAAGAAAAATTCAGAAAAATAAATAATTAAAAAAAAGTTATTTTGTTCTTTTTTATATGTGTTTCTACTAAGATAGTTGCATGAAATTGTGAACTATTCAGTATGCTAAATCTTACCTATTATACGTAAATTCGGCCGATGAGTCCAAACTGTGCGGAGGAAATCTACCAGATCCATGTCATGGTTTTGAGCATCGACCAAGACACAATCAAATGGGTTCCCATGGATTATCATCGACAATGCTTCTGAAACTTTCACTGTCGATGTAACTGAACAACATACATCAAAAATTAATAATTAACAGATTGGTTGAATAGCCTCGTAAATAATAGGAAACAAAAGTACTAGTTTAAAAACATATTAAGACCAGTAAACACACTCGGCTTACCATAACTAGAGATGTTCACGATCGGATTATCCGAATTTCGGATATCCACAGGATAGTAAATATTAATATTAATATCCGAATCCATGTCCGAAATTTGGATCCGAAATCTGAAATTTCGGATACGGATTTTGTATTTAAACAATATATCCTAGTTTAAAAAACAAATAAAAATGTGTTTCCTACATAGGTTAAAACTAAATCTGAATTCGATATTCCAAGTTTCAAACACTGAAAAAACGTGGATGAATTAAACTTAAAAAATTCAAACAACAAAAAACATTCAAAACAAGTTCATGGTGTCCATATAATATATTTACTATCCTTTTTTAGTTTTCGGATAGATAATCCAATTATCTCAGAAATTTTGGATATTTCAGATACGGATTTTCGGGGATATTTCGGGTTCGGTTTTGGATCCGATTTTTTTTAACACCTCTTACAATAACCATGTTGAGTAACTTGTCTAAGGTCATTTAGCATAGCGTACAAAACAAACACACTACTTTCTATCACAACCACAAGAATATGGTTAAAATCTAATAAAACATCTGTCAAATAAGAACCAGAAACTTTTTGTACATGGCGAAATATATTTAGGCTAAAACAAGTCGGTTTAAAACTAACAAATAACCTTAAATAAGTAGGTCAAATAATTACCTTAATATGTTCATACAAAACACAAACTTTAAAAAACAGTAAAATACTAAAATGGTCCCTGAGTTTAGGTAACTTTTGTCACTTCAGTCCAAAAGTTTAAAAATGGAACTTTTTGTATCTGAGTCTCTGAGGTTTTATTTTTGTTGTAATTTCCATCCAATTGGCAAAGTGGGTTAGAAATCTCTGTTACCCTCTCCCTTTTTTGTAGTTTCCTCGTTTAAATGAAGGGGTATAATCATCATTTTGTGTCTAAACACCCTCAGGAACTCCATCATTTAACTAGGAAAACGACAAAAAGAGTAGACATTTCTAGCCTTGTTTGCCAATTGAAAGGAAATGATAACAAAATTGAAACCTTTGGGACCTGGATACAAAAAGTTTGAGTGAAGTGGTAAAAGTGACCTAAACTCAGGGACCATTTTGGCATTTTACTCTTGAAAATAACTATAAGGATTAGAAAAATAAATGTTTAATTTATAACTTAATATTTGAATCAAATTGACATTTAATAAATGATTTTAGAATTAACAAAAAAGAGAAAAAAAGTGACATTTAATAAATGATTTTATAATTAACAAAAAAGAGAAAAAAAGTGACATTTAATAAATGATTTTAGAATCAACAAAAAAGAGAAAGAAAAAGAATAAAAAATAAAATTCATATATATACAAAAAAAAAAGGTAAGGTAACCATTTAGATCTAAACATATAAAAACAAACATGTTTAATAACATAAGCACTGAGAATGAAAGATTTGTAGAAACAAAAAATTATTTTCATCTTTTTCTGATCTTTAAACTTGAAAATTGTAGGCCAACTTTGAACCCTTATCTTATGAAATCAAAGCTTGTGAATCTAACTTCAATCCATTTTTGTTTGCTTTTTTTATGAAATCAAAGCTTGTGAACCTAACTTCAATCCATGAACGGAATCTTACCAAAATATAAAGATTTGTTTTAAAATAACATCAAAACCGAATTGACCAAGCTACGACTAAATAACGCGTGCGCGCACGCACACAAAGGAGTGAGATGACAGAGAGAGACTACCTCTAAATGAGGTCTGTATAAGCACGTATGCATGGTGCCGGAGTGATCTTTTTTCAGTTTCTACCAACAAAACCTGAAAGCCAGACAAGCTATTTGGGATTGGTGAGCTACCGATTGGCATTTCAATAGAGAGATTGATGAAAAATGGATTTGGGGGTGAGACTTAGGGTAAATTAAGGTTGTATATAAAAAGGACTAGTGGTGTCTTCATTCATATTAGGAGCGGGAAACGAGAAAGATTTGGGAGGATCCCTAAAATGTAACGCATATGAGTTTGAAATTTAAAATAACAAAAGTTCTTTAGTAATTAATATCTACCATGTTGGACCTTTGTAATTAACCGTTGATGCATGAATCTTTGTTTTCTTTTTATTATTTTGTTGTATATCTTTTTTTTCTATTAAATGCTTGATACCATCTTAATTTGTTTTCCGAAAATAGCTCAAAATTACACATGTATATGGCCTACAGGACAATATAATCAAGTACTTACTAATTATATATAACTAAAAATTTAATTTTTAATATTAGCTTATCACGATAACCTCGTACCTAATTCTTAAAAATTAAAATATAAACCAAAGTTAATATTTCATCGAAAAATAGCTACATACAGTGGCGGACCTACCCACAGTCATGGGTGGGCGGCCGCAACCCTTGAAAAAAAAATTATTGTATATTTTAGGCAAAAAACCCGACCGCAACCCTTAAAAATATGGATAAACGCCTCATCCGCACCCCAGCAAATAATTCCGGGGTCCGCCACTACATACATAAACTTTACAGGATAACATTCGCAACTTTCAAACTATCCATCAATAATAATATATCGACATGTATGTCTTATACACTGTGTTTTTCATTGCCCGCCGTTTTCCCAAAGTTTATTGGTTAAAAAGATCTAGAGAGTTTTAGCATCTAGCAGGGCAGCACCACAAAAGACAACAGATACAAGTTGAGACTAAGAAGAACACCAAAATAAGAAGACAAACACCTCAAGAAGAAAAACTCTGAAATAACCTAACTCAGTTGATAAGAGCTTAATGTTGTACTAACCGAACCAGCATGCAGAATCACCCGCGGCAAATAAGATTACCGCAACAATTTATACCAATCACAGCTTACAACCCCACTAAAATATCATATCCCCAGGAGGACAACATCAGGGAACATTTTTCCACAGTAGAACCTTAAGAGTCATTTTAATCATGGAGCAAATTTATAAACCATTCATGGTCTATAACTCTACCCTCTGAATCAACCAAGGGGACAATAGAATTCCCAGATGCTTGTATTTGTTCTTCACTGTTGTTTTCAACACCTGAACTGCTAGGAGGAGGAGAACTGGTTCCATTCACAAAAATATCTAAGGCTTTCTCAAAATCAGATAAATATTCTCCATCGCCCTGAAATTCTTGAGGATGAGAAACACCTCCTAGATCATGTGAAATAACCTCAGGAATTGTAAAATCATCTAAACCAGGATTATTTGAAGCTTTCACGCTGTCACCAACAGTTACACATGACTCTATTGGAATTCCAAAACGATCAACTGGTGCCAGGCCATGACGGGAGGCACTACCAACAGCACCCACACAACCACCACTCATAGATGTCTCGCCTATTAGAGACTGAAATTTGTAACTAGACGTGATTGCTTGATCACCAGCGGAGTTATTGATGGTAGTGGTGATTTGTTGTGGTAAGAGTTGTGGACCTCCCGGACCAGCACCCACACAACTACCACTCATAGATGTATCACCTATTAGAGGCTGAAATTGGTAATTAGAGTTGATTGCCTGATCACCAGCGGAGTTATTGATGTTAGTGGTGATTTGTTGTGTTAAGATTTGTGGACCTCCTGGCAATCTAGAGGCACTACCACCAGCACCCACACAGCCACCATTCATAGATGTCTCGCCTATTGGAGGCTGAAATTCGTAACTAGACTTTCTTGCTTGATCACCAGCGGAGTTATTGATGGTAGTGGTGATTTGTTGTGAACCTCCCGGACCAGCACCCACAAAACCACCACTCATAGATGTAGTGGTGATTTGTTGTGGTGAGAGTTGTGGACCTCCCGGCAATCTAGAGGCACTACCACCACCACCCACACAACCACCACTTATAGATGTATCGCCTATTAGAGGCTGAAATTGGTAACTGGAATTGATTGCCTGATAACCAGCAGAATTACTGATGGCAGTGGTTTGTGGTAAGAGTTGTGGACCTCCTGGCAATCTAGAGGCACTACCACCAGCACCCGCACAACCACTACTCATAGATGTGTCTCCTATTAGAGGCTGAAATTGGTAACCAGACTTGATTGCCTGATCACCAGCGGAGCTATTGATGGTAGTGGTCCTTTGTTGTGGTAAAAGTTGTGGACCTCCCGGAAATCTAGCCATAGTCTCGCCTATTAGAGCCTGAAATTGGTAATTAGACTTGATTGTCTGATCACCAGCAGAGTTATTGATGGTACTGGTGATTTGTTGTGGTAAGGGTCGTGGGCCTCCCCGCAATTCACCCACAATCTTGTTGCAGATCGCATAAGACACGCCAGTTTTATTACGGTTGAATGCTTTCCAGAGGCTACTATTTGATAGATTATTATTAGATGTGGTTGATAGCCCAGATCTTTTATATGCTTGACTTCCTGCTTGCAAGTAATTAATGCCCCTGGGTTTCTTATAAAAGTTGTCTCTTTCTTGGATTCTCTGAAAGCATACAATATAGAAGCATACAATAAAGCAAATTAGAATACAAGCATGCAGCTAGAAATATTTAAAAAGGGACAAACCAAGAATAATTCTTTGTTAAAACTAACATATGCCAATTAAAACATATTGAATGGCTCTCACTATTTGCACACCATGTTTGCCTATCTGCACACTTAGGGTTTACATACGCTGCGTAGAGGCCTCTACGCAGCGTATGGGGCTAACCCTATACGATGCGTATTGACCTATACGCAGCGTATGTAAGGGGCAGCTACACGACCAGGCAGTCAAACCTGTTACCATGTCAAATCAGTCTTACATACGTTGCGTATTGATCAATACGCAACGTATAGGGTTAGCCCTATACGCTGCGTATGGATCAATACGCAGCGTATGTAAGACTGATTTGACACTGATGCGATGTTGTCAGGCACGTGAATAAAGTAATACGGGGAGTAGAGAGCTATACGCTGCCTATTTCAGTAAATTTGAAAGTCTCTTTAGTAGTGCTTTCTTTTCATCTTCCATTAAAAACTTATTTAGCACTGCTTTCTTTTCATTTCCATTCGCATTTCATTTGTTCTTCTGTTTTTCATATTCTTCTTCAGTAAACAGTTTACACCCCACCCCAAACCAAAATCATTTATTCTGTTTTTTGCTCAATCTTGTTAAAATGTCATCATTTTGGACCAATAATTATTTCGGTAATCGCTATTCTAACGACACAAGGGGAGCAAATGATGCCAATGAGGAGGAGGAGGTTGTGTCTGGAGTCCCTGTTGATCAAAAAACACAGTTGCCAGACTTGAACAAGACTCCCACTCCACCTGTTGATGAACCAAATTACCCGGCGCATCAAGTGTATCCGAATTACGGATATACGGGTATGAATCTCCGTACGTGCAACAAAGTGGATACGGTGCTGAGAATGCACCTGTTGATGAACCATATTACCCGACGCAGCAATCGTATCCGGTTTACGGGGTATACGGGGTGAAGGTGGATACGGATGTTACAGTAGATACGGGGGTGAAGGTGGATAGGAGAGTGAAGGTGGATACAGTGGATACGGGGTGAAGGTGGGTACAGTGGATACGATAGATATGGGGGTGAAGGTGGTTACAGTGGATACGGGGGTGAAGGTGGATACAGTGGATACGATAGATCTGGGGTGAAGGTGGATACGGTGGATACGGAGGCTACGGTGGATACGAAGAACATGGTGGATATGGTTATGAGCCCCGTAACACATCACTTTATGAACCATCTACCCCGGGCAATCCGTTTCAAATAAATGAGGTATCACCTAGTAGAAGGATAAACTGGTTAAGGCGTTGCGGTTGGAAACGATAGGTCACGAGTTCGATCCTTGCAAGGGTCGGTTCTTTAAAGAAGACCCCCTTTTTACAGATTTTTGAAATATTTACACTTTGGTCCCTGAAGTTTCAATTTTTACAAAAATGGTCCCTGAATTTTCGAAAATTGACACAAATGGTCCCTGAAGTTTTCTAAATTTACAAAAATGATCCCTGATGTTTCGAAAATTTACAAAAACGGTCCTTGAAGTTTCGAAAATTGACAAAAATTGTCCCTGTACTGTTCAGTTAAGTATGCTAACTGAGTTAGTGTTTAAAGAAGAAATCTTTATATGAAAGTTAACCTGGCTAAACCATTCAGTTAAAATAGTTTCAATAATGACCATATTAGTCCCTGAAGTGTGAGTTTCATAAAATGACCAAATAGGTCAATACGCAGCGTATATTTTTTGATCGGCGGGTAACAATTACGTAACCATACTTCTTTCCCGTTTCTTGTACCCAATTCTTCAAATCAGTTAGAGACATGAAACGCTAAAAAAAAGTTACGTTAACAATAATAATAATTATAATTATAATTATAAGTATATAAACCTGGAAAAAAATTGACACTTCAAACCTACCAAAATGACCCCAAATTTGCAGCTGTTTTATATACGCTGCGTATTGACCTATACGCAGCGTATATAAACCCTGTAAAAATTTGACTTTTCAAACCTACCAAAATGACCCCAAATTTGCAGCTGTTTTATGTACGCTGCGTATTGACCAATACGCAGCGTATATACACCTTGTTTTCTGTGCAATGATTGGTTATCAGGCACTGAGATCTATGGTTTATCTACGCTGCGTCTTGGACAATACGCAGCGTAGATAAACCCTAATATTGCTAGGGTTTGGTGTGCCAATAGTCACTTTAGTGTGCCAATAGGCACACTCTATTGAATATGAACCTAGCTATGCGAATATAGACATAGATATAGTTATAATTTTGGGTCAAATGAATCCTGAAATTACATGTTGATTCACATGTGATTAAGTCAAGAATATTCGTGGATGTTTAGATGAAAACTAGAAAAAAAAGGAAAACCTTAATTTATGTGAGAATTCACATGAGCTTTAATCTGTTATGGATCATTCACATTTCAACAAATCAATTAATACGTGTATTAAAAAGTTTTTTTTTTTTTTTTGGTCATATAACCTTCCTGTGTGAATCTACTTAGCCTCATGTGAATTAACACATAGCCTAATTTGAAGTTCTTTTTGGTCTTTTTTATAGTTTGAACGTGTGTGTAATTACCTGTAAGGGACTCATAACTTGAGCATGAGCATGGCCTGGCATGTAGTGATTTATCATTGCCTTTGGATAAGCTCCTGCAAGAAAAAAGCATGAGGATTAAGTATAGAAAAATACAGAACATCAATCAATGCTACCAGTAGTGGAATAAAGTACTTGGAATATAGCAAAAATAGATGTTATAATTAAACTTGATCAGTTAGAATTTGGTTAAATATAGTTAATTTATGTGCGTTAGTATAGTTAAGTGCAACTGTTAGAAAGTTTGGGCAACCTATAAAAGGGGTGTTGCTGGTCATTTGTAACATATCTTTTCTTCGCATAATCATAAATACAATTCATTCTTATGTAATTGTTGTGCATAGGAATTTGATTTCTATTGTTGTATGATGAATCAATCCAATTAAAGGGGCCAATAAATTGGCATCAGAGCAACGTCAAAATGAAGAATGAATCTAGAAGAAGAACATAATCATTGGTTCATGGGATAACCATTAAAAATCACAACGATAGGTGTTAATTGTGCACGGATGCAGGTTTTTAGACTAAGAGTCAAAATTAAACCATCAAGAAGCCTTAAAACGAATAGTCAGAAAGAATACACCAAACCTCAAGGACCGTTTATCATAATTGAAATCAAGACTGGCTCCACAAATAAATCCCGAAGGACCGAGGACTTTATTGATTTGCAGATCGCTAAATCATGGCATTGAAGCCTTGAAATTTAATTAAGACTACGGCTTGTTGCTTGAAATTGAATTAAGACTACGGCTTGTTGCTAACACCATTAAAGACGAGATCTCAAACTTGTATATTTGAAAGAAGAATCGCAAGAAGTGTGATTAGAAGGGAGGAACATGAAGAACAAAAATCGCTATATGAACAATTGAACAAAGTCACAATTCATAGAATTTGGAAAAAGGAAACTGAAAATCGCTATATGAGTGACTGAATGAAGGTGATAGTAGGGGCTTTATTCGGAATCCATCATCAAAAGAATGGTACTGGAAGGGGAATTAAGCTGATCAAAAGTACCAGAAGGGGAAATAAGCACATCAAAAGGAATTATAAGTTGGTCTCTTTAACTTGCATGGATTGAAGTCGGAATGTTCAAATGGGACACTGAGGAAGCAATTCAAGACTTTGTGAAAGGAAAACGGCAACTACGCATAGCATTGAGCCAAGGACCCATTTGAGCAAACGTAGCTCTTAGCCATCAAGAAGCTACTAGAAGATGATCGAGATTAAGTCGGTGATTGTTGGAGTTAATCCCAATCAGTTAACTTTTTGTTACATAGTTAATTAATGTTTGTTAGCATAGTTAATACCCTAAATGTAAATGTTAGAAAGTTTGGGCTCATGTTGTAATTAGTATCTAGATTAAATGATACGATGTGTTGTTTTAGTGAAACCTCGTGTCAGTTCGCCACCACATTCTGGCAACCTAAGAAAGGGTTGTCACCTGTCATTATTAACATACCTGTTCTCAGTTCCTCACATAATCACTAATACAGTTTATATAACTGTTGTTCATACATCTTTGATTTCTGTTACTGTATGATGAATCGATACGATTAAAAGGGCCAATAAGAAATGTTAACATTAGCATTGCTTTCCTTTCCATGTGTTAGATAGATTAATATTACTATACAAGAACATGTATGTTTGGGTAGATGTACAGTACCTTCTTTGTGGAGTGAAGTCGACCCTTCCTGAAATTTGCCAAGAAGTGCAGAAGTCCAGTCGATGCATAAGTTGGTATCTTTTCTCTTTTGACGATTTATGCCATACTTGGCTAGTGGTTCATTCTTTCTCTTTTGTTCCATTGGTTTCTTTCCTTTATCTTTGTTTTTGGCTTTACCATATTTGTTTGCAGTATCCATATTATCATCATCACTAGATATGTCCACATAGGCTACTGGTGGCATGACACCATACTTCTGTGGGTTGATGTTTAGGCCTTGATGATAGCCCTTGCTTGATGATGCGTTACTATTGATCACTGGAACGTTGAAAGCTGTTGATGGGAACATGGTATCAGCCTTTTGGACCATTTTGCCGTTTCGATTTTGTTCAGGTAGTTTTCCAGTCGAGGTGCCTTCTCCGACGGCTGTTCTATTTTCGCATACCCTTTGCAAGATATCACAAATTTTGCTAACTGCACATGGTTTACGGAGAAACCAAATCACATCATTTGCTAGACCTTCTCTAGCAAGTTGCATGTGGGATTCGCTTGCAGTCATCACTACATGGGGTTTTCAAAGAAAAATTCAGAAAGATAAATAATTAAAAAAAAAGTTATTTTGTTCTTTTTTATATGTGTTTCTACTAAGATAGTTGCATGAAATTGTGAACTATTCAGTATGCTAAATCTTACCTATTATACGTAAATTCGGCCGATGAGTCCAAACTGTGCGGAGGAAATCTACCAGATCCATGTCATGGTTTTGAGCATCGACCAAGACACAATCAAATGGGTTCCCATGGATTATCATCGACAATGCTTCTGAAACTTTCACTGTCGATGTAACTGAACAACATACATCAAAAAATAATAATTAACAGATTGGTTGAATAGCCTCGTAAATAATAGGAAACAAAAGTACTAGTTTAAAAACATATTAAGACCAGTAAACACACTCGGCTTACCATAACTAGAGATGTTCACGATCGGATTATCCGAATTTCGGATATCCACAGGATAGTAAATATTAATATTAATATCCGAATCCATATCCGAAATTTGGATCCGAAATCTGAAATTTCGGATACGGATTTTGTGTTTAAACAATATATCCTAGTTTAAAAAACAAATAAAAATGTGTTTCCTTAGGTTAAAACTAAATCTGAATTCGATATTCCAAGTTTCAAACATTGAAAAAACGTGGATGAATTAAACTTAAACAATTCAAACAACAAAAAACATTCAAAACAAGTTCATGGTGCCCATATAATATATTTACAATATTTTTTTAGTTTTCGGATAGATAATCCAATTATCCGAATCCGAAAAGCTATCAGAAATTTTTGGATATTTCGGATAAGGATTTTCGGGAATATTTCGGGTTCGGTTTTGGATCTGATTTTTTAACACCTCTTACAATAACCATGTTGAGTCACTTGTCTAAGGTCATTTAGCATGGCGTACAAAACAAACACACTACTTTCTATCACAACCACAAGAATATGGTTAAAATCTAATAAAACATATGTCAAATAAGAACCAGAAACTTTTTGTACATGGCGAAATATACTTAGGCTAAAACAAGTCGGATTGAAACCAACAAATAACCTTAAATAAGTAGGTCAAATAATTACCTTAATATGTTCATACAAAACACAAACTTTAAAAAAGAGTAAAATACTAAAATGATCCCTGAGTTTAGGTAACTTTTATCACTTCAGTCCAAAAGTTTAAAAATGAAACTTTTTGTATCTGGGTCCCTGAGATTTATTTTTGTTGTCATTTCCATCCAATTGGCAAAGTGAGTTAGAAATCTCTGTTACCCTCTCCCTTTTTTGTAGTTTCCTCGTTTAAATGAAGGGGTATAATCATCATTTTGTGTCTAAACTCCCTCAGGAACTCAATCATTTAACTAGAAAAACGACAAAAAGAGTAGACATTTCTAGCCTTGTTTGCCAATTGAAAGGATATGATAACAAAATTGAAACCTTAGGGACCTGGATACAAAAAGTTTGACTGAAGTGGTAAAAGTGACCTAAACTCAGGGACCATTTTGGCATTTTACTCTTGAAAATAACTATAAGGATTAGAAAAATAAATGTTTAATTTATAACTTAATATTTGAATCAAATTGACATTTAATAAATGATTTTAGAATTAACAAAAAAGAGAAAAAAAAGTGACATTTAATAAATGATTTTAGAATTAACAAAAAAGAGAAAAAAAGTGACATTTAATAAATGATTTTTGAATAAACAAAAAAGAGAAAGAAAAAGAATAAAAAATAAAATTCATATATATACAAAAAAAAAGTAAGGTAACCATTTAGATCTAAACATATAAAACAAACATGTTTAATAACATAAGCACTGAGAATGAAAGATATGTAGAAACAAAAAATTATTTTCATCTTTTTCTGATCTTTAATCTTGAAAATTGTAGGCCAACTTTAAACCCTTATCTTATGAAATCAAAGCTTGTGAATCTAACTTCAATCCATTTTTGTTTGTTTTTTTTTATGAAATCAAAGCTTGTGAACCTAACTTCAATCCATGAACGGAATCTTACCAAAATATAAAGATTTGTTTTAAAATAACATCAAAACCAAAATGACCAAGCTACGACTAAATAACGCGTGCGCGCACGCACACAAAGGAGTGAGATGACAGAGAGAGACTACCTCTAAATGAGGTCTGTATAAGCACGTATGCATGGTGCCGGAGTGATCTTTTTTCAGTTTCTACCAACAAAACCTGAAAGCCAGACAAGCTATTTGGGATTGGTGAGCTACCGATTGGCATTTCAATAGAGAGATTGATGAAAAATGGATTTGGGGGTGAGACTTAGGGTAAATTAAGGTTGTATATAAAAAGGACTAGTGGTGTCTTCATTCATATTAGGAGCGGGAAACGAGAAAGATTTGGGAGGATCCCTAAAATGTAACGCATATGAGTTTGAAATTTAAAATAACAAAAGTTCTTTAGTAATTAATATCTACCATGTTGGACCTTTGTAATTAACCGTTGGTGCATGAATCTTTGTTTTCTTTTTATTATTTTGTTGTATATCTTTTATTTCTATTAAATGCTTGATACCATCTTAATTTGTTTTCTGAAAATAGCTCAAAATTACACATGTATATGGCCTACATGACAATATAATCAAGTACTTACTAATTATATATAACTAAAAATTTAATTTTTAATATTAGCTTATCACGATAACCTTGTACCTAATTCTTAAAAATTAAAATATAAACCAAAGTTAATATTTCATCGAAAAATAGCTACATACAGTGGCGAACCTACCCACAGTCATGGGTGGGCGGCCACACCCCTTGAAAAAAAATTGGTGTATATTTTAGGCAAAAAAAAAGGGACCGCAACCCTTGAAAATATGGTTAAACGCCTCATCCGCACCCCAGCAAATAATTCCTGGGTCCGCCACTACATACATATACTTTAGAGGATAACATTCGCAACTTTCAAAATATCCATCAATAATAATATATCGACATGTATGTCTTATACATTGTGTTTTTCATTGCGCGTCGTTTTCCCATCAAGTGTTTTTTTTATTTTTGTTGACTGCAAAGAGAGATCGAGTTACATTACTAAGCTTTTACAATACAAATTGGAATCAAATCACGAGAGCATGCAATCCGAGATGCGAAAACATTATATGACTACTTTGATCCATAGAAATGATGTAGCTTAAAGACCGTGAACTACTTTGGATGAGGAAACCTTAGCCAAATGGAAAACAATGGCATTTTTGGGATCTCCATCTAGACCTAGACCGGAACGTGCAAAAATGAATGCAAAGAAGAGCTTGACAGCAACATGGATTTGATTGGCATTATAATCTACCATCAGAAGAAAATGATTGGCTTTCGAAAATGAAATATGATGTGGTCCCCACGAAGTGCCAAGTTTATTTCCACATATGCACCAAGAAAACAATTTACATATGCACCAAGAAAACAATTGAAAGGTTTTTCGGCTTACATACACCGACGCAATCCACACACAACAAGAAAATATAAATTGATTAATTCCTTTTTAGCGGGTCTGTTAATTTCTAAACCTCCAAGCCACTAGATTGTCTTTCATTCGGATAAGATTGTTCTAGTGTATTGACGAGTTTCGT
Source organism: Helianthus tuberosus (assembly GCA_030545235.1). Taxonomy (NCBI): domain Eukaryota; kingdom Viridiplantae; phylum Streptophyta; class Magnoliopsida; order Asterales; family Asteraceae; genus Helianthus; species Helianthus tuberosus. Next base: position 67,272 of record JARYGA010011759.1, on the reverse strand, counting down.
GAGTTGAGTGATAATGAGTTACCATTGTTACAAAAAAGGAGTATCCAAATCAATCATAAAATTTGTTGGTATCTAATGTTGGTATCTAATGTCAATGTGGGTGGTTCAAGCATAAGTTAAAAATTAATTACTATTTAGATATATGTTGGTATATAGATTCTCTAATGAAAAATTTTCAAACTCTCATCATATATGTCTTCACATAGCAAAACAAACTATTCCATCAAACGAAATTGATTTGATCAATTATAGATACAAAGTTCATTTCCAAACAACAAAACTTGCTTCTTTTAAATTTATCTTTAATCTAGAAGCATCTAGCTAAGGATACGATGTATGTATGTATGTGGTATTCAAGTTATTTCACCTTCGACTATATGTTGTGGAATAACTAAACCATTGTCACACACAGTCATGTAACTTCCACATAAGAACTTTAGGAATAACTAGATACCAATTAACAATGTGTTGTGGAATAACTAAAGAAAAAAACAAAATGATGTGATTGGATTTGATTGGTGTGTGCTCCACCATCATACCCGCCTTTTTCTCAATGGCACTGTTAATTGAATGGCTATGGCTCCAATAACTAAACCAAATAATGGAGGGGGCGGTGTTCAGCCCGTTAACGGGTGATGTGGCACCCCTCGCCATTCTACAACGCACGACCTTAGACATCTAACATTGCCTTATTATTGTTATCATAGGATTTACTATATGATTTGGTCTTGTGATTTTAGATATTTACGTCAAAAACATGTTTAAACGATACTATTAAGCCAAAGAAATAATTAAATGTCCTCAAGGAAAACCTAATTCAAACCCTAATCCAAGCCAGTTACAATGGTTCATTAAATAACATATATGCATTGCAGCTCACAAAGACAAGGTCGAGGATGCTCAAGAATCGCAACGAGGACGTTGCGAATTTAGGTGGGGGGAGGATGTCACGACCCGCCTGAAAATCAGATCTTTACACCGCAATTCCGAAACCTTACGGGCTATTCAGGGCATGTCAAGGGCTGCTGGAACATTCCGAAGAATGCTACAAAATTTTGGTCTCAAAGATCAAGCTACAAAGTTGCGGAACACTCTAGAAATGGTTGGAAAATTCAGCCATAAAGGATCCAACGAAGAAGGCACTAGATCATTATTGAATCATCAAGTAAAGATTAATATATTATCAAGGAAACATCTAGAAAAGGCTTATCATAAGTGCAGCCAAGGAACTTTCTAGATCAGCCAAGAAAGAGCTCAAAATGTTGGATATTTCAGCAAGAATTAGGGATGGGATTGGTACAGTACCCGTACCCATACCCATACATGTACCAGTACCGAAAATACCGTTACCGAATTTGAACAAAACTGGGTATCAAATACCGTACCAAAAATATAGGTACGGTACAGGTACGAGTACAGGTATTTTCGGTACGGTACTGGCTTTGGTACCATTTTGTTTTTATTTAGTTTTTGAGCACTTGTACGAGTACTAAATAGGTAAAATTGACATGAGTACCTGTTGATGCAGATTTTGTGTCCGATGCTTGTCGAATAGATTAGTTTTATTTTACGCTGAATTTGTAATAGTTAGTGAAACGGTCTATCGAACGTGTATAGACCCGCTCGTTTGAAGTGGTCAAACGAGAGGGTTATTCGGTTGACCGTGTGTGTTTGCAAGACAAGGGGTGTGACTATAAATAGAAAACCCTTGCCATTTGCAACACTGGGGAGTGTTTAGGAGGTTTGAGACCTCACCGGGAGAGATCACCACTTGGTCTCTCCCCGGATGTATACTTCTTTGGTATTGGTTCGGTTATCATGTAATCGGGCCGATTTGTAATGTTTTACTACCGGATTAATACAAAGTTGTTTGTTTATCATCTCTAATCTCTCCCGTCTAGATGGTATTTATAGCTTCGGAATGAAGACACGACGTGAAGGCACTCAAGTGATGAAGATGATCGAGTTGCCGCTGACCATCATCAACACCACAAGGATCTCAATTCATAAAGAACAAGTATTTCACAAAGCTACAGCCAAGGGAGAGCTTGTGTTAAGGGGGAGTTTGTCAACACACTTCCTACATGAAACGGGGAGTTTGTTGGTACACTTTCTACTTTCAAGACGTGAAGACTTTAAAGATCCTCCGACATTGAAGACTTGAAAGGACGTCAAAGACTTGAAGACACGAAAATCGAGACAAAGCTACAGCCAAGGGGGAGTTTGTTGGTGCACTTATGTCTGTGCTTTGTCTGTATTTTGTCATGATACAAAACGATGTCTTATGTTAGTCTGAGTTACGTCTTAGGTTTGTTAATATGTGTGTTCGATGTAAGTTTGACCAAGTCAACCATCCTCCTGGTTTGACTTGACCAAACAGTTAACACATGGTTTGTAAGATGTTGTGTCGAAGGATGAGTCATCGAAGGATTGTTTATATCCTTCGATGAGCTCGAAGGATAAACCCTCGATGGATATAGATGGACCTCGAAGGATATCATCCTTCGAGGTATATGTGGATCCTTCGATAGGTTTCAGATCGATAGATGATCTTTCGATCGGTCTATCTGATCCTTCGACCAGACGATCTGTGTTTGGGTATATATACCCATGTATTGTGTTCACTTCATTTTCAGGGTGAAAAGTGTGAGAAGTGAGTGAACTTGGTCTTGTAGAGAGCTTATTTTCTGTGGTCAAGGGCTGTAACCGTGTCCACTGAAATACAAGAGAAAACTTTGATATCTCGTGTGTCTACCTTTCTCTTTGTGGCTTGTGTTCTCATATAAACTACCGGTTTGCATTCTAGCTTGGATTCCGCACTTGCTAGTGTCTTAAACATAACAAGGAATAGGTTTGACCTCAACCTCCGAGGGACCTACAAGTGGTATCAGAGCCGTGGCTCTTTTCCTTGTTAAAAACCGAGTTTATACAAGACTTTGGAGTGTTTGGACAAAACTCACTGGTTTAGCACCCGTTTTTAGTGTTTTTCTTGCATTCCTCGACATAAAAACGTGTTCTAAACTAACCGGGTGTGTTAAAGGACGGGTTGGGTAACTTAAAAACTTGTTTTTAAGAAGTTTGGTAATTTCCGGCCAAATTCCGGCTTACTCCGGTGACCGGTTTCTGGATCAGAACCTTGTTTTTCTTGGTAATATTTTATTGTTCAAATCTGTTTTGGTAGAAAGTATGGTCTGACCATACCTTCTGCCGAAAGCTTTCTACCAACCCATCACCTTTTTCCCCAACCTGTCACTTTTGTCATTTGTGTCAGTGCAGATCGAAGGATATCCTTCGAAGTCAAAAGATCATCTTTCGATCAAAGGAGGTTCGATAGATAATCATCCTTCGAACATCCTTCGAAGTCTGTGACTTATCATTCGATCCAAGGAATCTTTTCGAAGGATATATCTTTCGATCTACAGCTCTTATTCGAAAGATAAGGATCCTACGATTGGAGAGTCTTTCGAAATCTTTGTTCGAAACTCAACAGTGATCTTTCGAACACTGTTGATCCTTCGATCCTAGTCTGTTTAAGTTTAACAAGTTTGTGTTTTTCAGGTCTTTCGATCAGGGATCCTTCGGCTGGTTGTTATCATTCGAGATATTAACATAGTTTGTGAAAATTAAATTTTTAAAATGGGAACAAACGGTCAGTGGGATCCAACCGTGTGGACTCAAACAACTTTGACTCCACAATCATCAGCTACGCACGGTCAGTGGGATCCAACCGCGTGGACCCAAACAACTTTAACTCCACAATCATCAGCTACGCAATCTGCGTCAGATTTCAACAAAACTGCATGGATACAGGCTATTGCCCCACCTCAAGCTGCAATGATAACTGCAAATCAATGGGCATTGGTCACAAATCAAAGCAGCAGCATTCAATCTATGATGCAGAACGACAGTGAAACTGGTACAAGCACAAAACCGCCAAAGATAAATCACATCAATGATTGGGGATGGTGGAAAGAAAGGCTGAGAACTTATGTTCAGGGGCAAGGTCAAGATCTGTGGATGTGCTTCCTCACCGCATTTGACATTGATTTGGAAGTTGCAGGATCTAATCCACAAACTTACAGCACTATGTCTGAAGATGATAAGAAGAAATTTGAGTTAGAAAAGAAAGCTTTCATGATTCTCACACAAGCGCTTCACAGAGACATTTACCACCAGTTTGTTTACTGCACGACTACTAAAAGCTTGTGGGATATGCTCACGTTACGATGTGAAGGAAATGCTCAATCTAGAAAGATCAAGCAAGAATTACTGAAGAAAGAGTTTGAAGGATTCACGTGTACGGAGAATGAGACTTTGGCAGAGTTATCTACAAGGTTCCATCACTTGTTGAGCGAGATGTTTGCTTTTAGAGTCACTGCCACTCCACAAGAAATGGTGAAGAGATTCGCTGATAGCTTACCAGCAAAGTGGAGCAGTTATCTTGAAATTCTCAAAGAAAATGGTGTTCTAGACACAATCACCGTTTATGAGTTAATTCAAAAATTGGAGAACAATGATGTAGAAGAAAAGCTTAAGGCAAAAAGAACACTAACTCCTCAAAATCCAGAGATGTACTATGGGATTGCAGGAGGTATCAGTGGAGAAAAACCAGCCTCTCAACATGCGAAGCTTCAAACAGCCTTCATCTCAAACACCGGACCTTCCACAACAAATCAGTTTGATCCTTCAGCATACACGATGATGTATTCAAGACCAGATTCTTCTTCTCTACAACAGAATGTGAAACCGACAGCTCAGCAATTCACACCACCGCCTTTCTTAGACCCAAGCAGAACTCAGCAGCAACAACCGCAACAGCAAGGGTTTTATGGAAGTTCTTCAAATTTCAAGCCACTTCCAATCCGAACACAGTCAGATTAGACACTTCCAACTTTTCCAAAGTCAGTGTCGAAATAGCCAAGGAGCATATGGAGATGTTGAACACCTTGGTTAGTGCTTATTGTGGATTGATCGCAGGTCAGATTGGGAATATCAATCTAACCAATGAAGATTATCAGCAAGTGGATAAAGAAGAGTTTGAAATGATGGATATCAAATGGGCTCTTGCTAGTGCAATTCGAAGAGCAAAGGAGTTTATGGAAAGGACGGGGAGAACCAACTTGGAAAGCAAGAAAGACACCAAGTATGGGTTCGACAAGCAAGCTGTAAAGTGCTTTAACTGTGGTGAACGGGGTCATTTCAAAAGGGAATGCACTAGACCAGCTCAGCATGGAAACCAAAATCCTTTCAGAAATCAAGGCAACCAGCAGAACCAGAACAGGAACAATGTTCGTGCGTTGATACCTGTCAACAACCAAAGCCAAGCAGGGCCATCAAATGCCAACCAGGCACTTGTGGTTTAAGTAGATGAAGGTTGTGATTGGTCGCTTTAGTTGGGAAATGATGCTTCAGATGGAACAGCATGTTTTGCTGAAGTCGTAAAGGATTTAAAGCACGCCAGTGGTGGAGAATCTTCTACCAATGGTGATGAATCTTCTGAAGATGAAGACAGTTCTGGTTATAGTGGAAGCTCAGATGAAGAATCCTCCACTTCAGGCAATGATCATGTGGATGAGACATCAAGTGCGTCAGTCGATGCAGATATTGATGAGCTTTTGGAAGAAGCTGCAGCAGGAACTGAAAGAAGATCTATTTTGGTGGATCAAGCTGCTTACTCTTCGTCTTCTCTTCATTCAGCCTTTATGGCTAATGTCGACAGTTCATCAAGTCAGGTATGTGTCGATGAACCCACTGTAGTTAGTTGTGAAAATTGTGATAGTTTAAATGTTAAATATGCTGAAAAGGAAAGTCAGTTTGAAATCACATACAAACACAATCAAGAATTGGTTGTAGATCTTTCTAAAGCAACTGAAGCTAACTTGTTTTTAACCAGAAATGAAAAGGAATTTAAAGCAACAATTGCGTCATTAAGACATGATGTTTCAGAATTACAAAAGGCTGTTTTGCGAAAACAACATGCTAACAATAATCTTATTGACACAATTGAAAAGCAAATGGTAGAGTTGGCAACAGTTCGATGTGAATGTGAGACAATTAAGCAGAAACTGGAAAGCTATTCCAATTCCCGCTATGTATTGGATCACATCATTGACGTTCAAAAGAAAAAGGGGGATGCAATATGTATTGGATTCAAATCATGTCCTCCCCCAATGAATCACAGTTACTCCAAATTGCCTGATGACGAGGATATGCCCCGTTTTGAACCTACTGTGCCACTCAGTCTAGATGACTTTGCAGCAGGCCTCGGGTTCACAACTGGTACATCATCCTCGGGTCAATCAGAATCTGAGAATGTGACAGATTCATCGTGTGTTAAGGAACAGAGTCCTCCCATTGTTGAGGATGCTGATTCTTCGGATGATGAATCTGAAGAAATTGTGAAACAACAGTCTAACTCGGTTACAACAGATATTCCAATCGAGAATCACATCCTGTGTGATCCACCAGTGAAACCGAGTAAGACTGAAATGTCAAAAGCAATGGAGTCCCTTGTATCTAGCAATGAAGAGAATAACTTGTTGTACACGCTCAAAGGAGATAGCAAAATCTACTCTAACAAAGATTTTCCAATTAAAAATGTAAATCAAGATTTAATTGAGCAAATTTTTGAAGGATGCACTGATAAGTTTTTGGGGAACAAAAGTGGCAAAGTTACCGTCACTCAATGTGATCCAATTCCGTGTGAACAAATTAGAAAACAATACGGAAACCAAAAACTACCAATTGAGCGAAAACAACAAGTCAACTCCGGAAAGGGTAAGGTACAGGGAAAGAAGGCTCAGAACAAGAATGTTCAAGCACCTAAAGTTCAGCAGCCTAAGACTGAACAACCAAAGGTTCAACAACAAAAGGTGCAAAACAAAAGAGCTCCTGTTAAGAAACGAGAACCGAAAATGAACTTTGTTGGATCCACGGGTTCAGACAAACTTGAAACATTTCAGGATAAATCTAACGTTGATTTTATAAAACAAGTTAGAATTTTAAAACGAAATGATCAGAATAATTACACCCAACACACCAACGGATGTGATTTAGGTCCAAGCACGTCTAGATCACAAAGTTCATTGTCTGGTTTTCCGTCTGGTCATCAACATGTTTCTCCGAAGTTTGTAGAGCGGAGAACATGTTTTGAATGTGGGACAGTTGGGCATATTGTAAGATATTGCCCACACGTGCAAAAGCTGAAGTCAAAAACGAGTGCTCCCCAAGAAATCGATTACCGAAAACGATCAGTTTCCCCGAAACAAGACCCACGTGTCTTGAAAGAAAGGGAAAAGAAGTTAAAGCAAAAGAATCAAAAGGTAATTGAAAAGGCCTTAAAATCAGAGGTCAAAGAAGAAAAACCTGTACAAGCAAAATCTGAAACTGTAAAACCAGTAAATGCTAAAACAATAAATTCAAATACTGGTAAAGGACAAACAGCTTGGAAGCAAAAGCAGGTAATTCAATCAGGGGGAGCACCACAGGTTCTTTTTCCTTATCATCAAGTGATTGAAATCACTTTCCTTGATGATCAAGGACGACCCAAGTCCACAAAGGCTTGGGTCCCCCTCTCCAACTAATCTCTGAGTGAGTGTGTAGGATATTCCAGGAGGAACTATTGATAGTCTTAGGATTGTTGATAGTGGAGCGTCCTTGCATAAGAAAGGCGACAGAAGAGATTGTTGCCATTGATGGAGAGAGAGAAGAGAAAAGGAAAAGAAGAAGAATATGTTGGTGAAAGAATGTGGTTGAATGTAGTTGAAAATTCGACAAGATGAAAAATGTGCCAAAATTTGGTTGTTATGGTTTTTGATCGGGTCCTCAGGAAAGATTCCAATGAAAAGTACGCGCCTGTAGCACGTCTGAAGCTTTTCGAAGATTCATGGATTTTTCTTCCACAAGAAGTTCAAAGTCCACAAGATGAACGTGTAGGGTACTTTTCTCCACGGTGTGATTGAAGAGAATGTGTTTGTTGATCAAACCAACCGGGTGTTCGGATGCCTTGGCATGGATTGAACAACCGCACACTACTTCTCAAGAGAAAGAGAAGTGGAAGACCAGCCGGACCCGGAGGTTTATGATCTTGTTGCTGTGTGGAGCTATCTAGGATTAAGTGAAGTAGCTACATAAATCGACCTTGAAATCCACACCGGGTGGATATCCAGTTTGGGAGAGCACTCAGATTCCTTGCAATGCACGGAGCAGTTGCAGGATACGGTTTTAAATTTCTAATCTCTCCTATACTTGTCGATATTTAAGCTGCTTTGTGAATTATTATCTCGTTCAGCACTCTTTGGCCAGACAATGTTGTCATGGTCCGCACCGCTTACCGACATGCCAACTGATTTTTCCAAAATTCGCTAAATCATTTCTGATTAAAAATTAATTTTGGTAAACGGCATTGAGGTAAAACATGAGTTAACCAACATCGGGAAATCGTTTTTGTAAATACCTTCGTGTCTTTTAAATTTTATCTTAGTTTGTTGATTTTAGGGGGAGTAAATCCAAAATCCAAAATTTGAAAAATCCAAAAACATCGAAAAATTTAAAAACACAAAAACAATAGAAAAACAAAAATGAGTTTCCTGGCGAGCAAAAGAGAATATGATAGTACATCAGTGGTCTGTCTAAACCTCTTTAAACCTAAAATGAAAGACGATAAGCAGCTCTATATAAGATGTATTGGTAGGCTCACAATCATTTTAAAGTGTGCAGGGTGATATAAACCTTAATCGACTGAAGACCAGGTGGGAACCACTCATTGGCATATGGTCTTAATACCGAAATTTCGTTTGAGAGATTGCCGAGGTTCTGAGATATTCGGTCTTTATGCTGCTTATCATCTGGGTATCATGGTTGTATCTTTTACCGAAAAATAACGGGGACACAAGTCTAGATCTTCCATGATACCATACATACGTGTACATATTGCATTCGACCTCAATAAGTGATCAACAATCACATGTCCACAAAATAAGTGATAATATATCACATTTATCCGGGAGTCAAGTTCGTCTCTCTGCTGTACGAAAGTACTGACCTGTTCACGGACTTGCTCTTGTGCCCTCATGCATCTGAAAATCAAGTTCCTCATCAATAAGTGATTCTATCACATAGGGCTTGTTTTCAAATCAAAATAAGTGAGAATCTCACATCATATACGGTCAAACAGATGATAATCGGTATATTCACCGGTAAGATGAACCCTCGTGCATACCTTGATACGGGAATGTGTCGTGATGTGGATGTACACCGGTCGGTAAGTATAAATCATACCTTAACGTATCCCCTCGCCATGATTACATCTGATAAGTTGAGCTTATGTGGACAACAATACCGATAATTGTAATAGGATGCTTATCTTAATGTTAACTAATTGAACAACAAGAGAGTTTTGGCATGACCGTACACTGATATGATTCTCTTACCCTCGAAACTCGCAAAAAGAATGTCTGTATATATTTATTTAATGCTTTCAGTTTCTGCACCTTTGTATATATTTATTTACTGCTTTCTGTCTTTACATTTGAAATATTCAAAAAATTCCAAAAAAATTTTAAGTGTGTTTTAATATAAACTTTATAAAAGCCAAAAAGATTTTATTTCTGTCTTATTTTCGATTGTACGATGTTGGATCTCGAGTCTTCGTTACCTGAAACCTGATTGAAAACCGAAACGACTGATTTTTCATAAACGGTCAAAATTTGCAAGTTTTGAAAGTTAAAAACTAAAGTTGATAAAAATTTGTTAAACTTTCAAACTGTCGGACGGTGTTTGATTGAACAATGGTCACATGTGTGTCGTTTGCTTATGATATTCCAGGCAGTTGTTCTCATTACGCGTTTAGATTTCTTGCATGTGCAGATTCTAAAGGCAAGGAGAACATGGTCGATGACAAGCTTCGGAATGAAGACACGACGTGAAGGCACTCAAGTGATGAAGATGATCGAGTTGCCGCTGACCATCATCAACACCACAAGGATCTCAATTCATAAAGAACAAGTATTTCACAAAGCTACAGCCAAGGGAGAGCTTGTGTTAAGGGGGAGTTTGTCAACACACTTCCTACATGAAACGGGGAGTTTGTTGGTACACTTTCTACTTTCAAGACGTGAAGACTTTAAAGATCCTCCGACATTGAAGACTTGAAAGGACGTCAAAGACTTGAAGACACGAAAATCGAGACAAAGCTACAGCCAAGGGGGAGTTTGTTGGTGCACTTATGTCTGTGCTTTGTCTGTATTTTGTCATGATACAAAACGATGTCTTATGTTAGTCTGAGTTACGTCTTAGGTTTGTTAATATGTGTGTTCGATGTAAGTTTGACCAAGTCAACCATCCTCCTGGTTTGACTTGACCAAACAGTTAACACATGGTTTGTAAGATGTTGTGTCGAAGGATGAGTCATCGAAGGATTGTTTATATCCTTCGATGAGCTCGAAGGATAAACCCTCGATGGATATAGATGGACCTCGAAGGATATCATCCTTCGAGGTATATGTGGATCCTTCGATAGGTTTCAGATCGATAGATGATCTTTCGATCAGTCTATCTGATCCTTCGACCAGACGATCTGTGTTTGGGTATATATACCCATGTATTGTGTTCACTTCATTTTCAGGGTGAAAAGTGTGAGAAGTGAGTGAACTTGGTCTTGTAGAGAGCTTATTTTCTGTGGTCAAGGGCTGTAACCGTGTCCACTGAAATACAAGAGAAAACTTTGATATCTCGTGTGTCTACCTTTCTCTTTGTGGCTTGTGTTCTCATATAAACTACCGGTTTGCATTCTAGCTTGGATTCCGCACTTGCTAGTGTCTTAAACATAACAAGGAATAGGTTTGACCTCAACCTCCGAGGGACCTACACTTGTAATACTTGTTCAAGTAATATAAAAGCATCTTTCTTGTAGTATTGCACTACAAACTTATTCTTGTGTTCTCACAAAACAAATACTTCCGCTGCCATACATAAACCAACCTAACCAAAAGGCTTAACTTAGAAGCATTCTAAGTGCCGCACGAGAGTTCAGGAATTAATCCATGACAATATGTATACGTACTGATGTGCATGTGTATGACATGGAAATTTAAAACGACAAAACTCGATACGAAGCTAAGAAAGCTAGCGTTTGAGGCAAACGAGCCCGAGCCCTAAATGGGTCAATATATATAAAACGTCACTGAAAGATAGGATGTCAAGAATGTAGAGGAGGTAGGATGAGCAGTTGGCTAGATCTATTATGGGTGGTACATTGATCAAGTTGACCCTCGCAAAAAACATGATACATTATCTCCCTTCAACCATTTAAGTGAAATACGACATGTTAAGGCATGAACACGACATGTTACTACATGTTTGATATTTAGCGGATATTGTTTAATGGTCTTAAGTCTTAACAGATCTTAGCAGGTCATATCGTGTCTGACATGACCTGTTAAGACACGAACACGACCTATTAAGACACAAACATGATAAGACACAAACACGAAATAGATAAACACAAACACGACACGAAATTAAACAGGTCTTATCGTGTCGACCTGTTATAGACACGAAACCTGTTAACTTCGTGTAGGTTCTTGTCGTGTTATCGTATCGTGTCAGAATTGCCAGCCCTACTCATCTATCCTATACACACGAAACCTGTTAACTTCGTGTAGGTTTTTGTACATGGCGAAATATATTTAGGCTAAAACAAGTCGGTTTAAAACCAACAAATAACCTTAAATAAGTAGGTCAAATAATTACCTTAATATGTTCATGCAAAACACAAACTTTAAAAAAGAGTAAAATGCCAAAATGCTCCCTGAGTTTAGGTAACTTTTGTCACTCTTAGGTAACTTTTGTCACTTCAGTCCAAAAGTTCAAAAATGAAACTTTTCGTATCTAGGTCCCTGAGGTTTTTCCTTTTTTGGCAAACTTTAAGCCCTTATCTTATGTAGACAAATTTTTGTTTGCTTTTTTTTTATGAAATCAAAGCTTGTGAACCTAACTTCAATCCATGAATGGAATCTTACCCGAATACAAAGATTTGTTTTAAAATAACATCAAAACCGAATTGACCAAGCTACGACTAAATAGCGCGTGCGCGCACGCACACAAAGGAGTGAGATGACAGAGAGAGACTACCTCTAAATGAGGTCTGTATAAGCACATATGCATGGTGCTGGAGTGATCTTTTTTCAGTTTCTACCAACAAAACTTGAAAGCCAGACAAGCTATTTGGGATTGGTGAGCTACTGATTGGCATTTTAATATGACAGATTGATGAAAATGAATCTTTGTTTTCTTTTTATTATTTTGTTGTATATCTTTATTTTCAGTTGGTCTGTGCGTTATACCATCTTAATTTGTTTTCCGAAAATAGCTCAAAATTACACATGTATATGGCCTACAGGACAATATAATCAAATACTTTCTAATTATATATGACTAAAAATTTAATTTTTAATATTAGCTTATCACGATAACCTTGTACCTAATTCTTAAAAATTAAAATATAACCAAAGTTAATATTTCATCGAAAAATAGCCTATCATACACACAGTGGCGGACCTACCCACAATCGTGGGTGGGCGGCCGCACCCCTTGAAAAAAATTAGTGTATATTTTTGTCAAAAAACCCGACCGCACCCTTTGAAAATATGGTTAAACGCCTCATCCGCACCCCCAGCAAATAATTCCTGGGTCCGCCACTACATACATATACTTTACAGGATAACATTCGCAACTTTCAAACTATCCATCAATAATAATATATCGACAAGTATGAATTATACATTGTATTTTTCATTGCTCGCCGTTTTCCCATCAAGTGTATTTGATTTTTGTTGAACTGCAAAGAGAGATCGAGTTACATTACTAAGCTTTTACAATACAAATTGGAATCAGATCACGAGAGCATGCAATCCGAGATGCGAAAACATTATATGACTACTTTGATCCATAGAAATGATGCAGCTTAAAGATCATGAACTACTTTGGATGAGGAAACCTTAGCCAAATGGAAAACAATAGCATTTTGAGATCTCCATCTAGACCGGAACGTGCAAAAATGAATGCAAAGAAGAGCTTGACAGCAACATGGATTTGATTGGCATTATAATCTACCATCACAAGAAAATGATTGGCTTTCAAAAATGAAATATGATGCAGTCCCCATGAAGTGCCAAGTTTATTTCCACATATGCACCAAGAAAACAATTACATATGCACCAAGAAAACAATCGAAAGGTTTTCCGGCTCACATACACCGACGCAAACCACACACAACAAGAAAATATAAACTGATTCATTCCTTTTTTATCGGGTCCATTAATTTCTAAACCTCAAGCCACTAGATTGTCTTTAATTCGGATAAGATTGTTCTAGTGTATTGACGAGTTTTGTGAGTTGAGTGATAATGAGTTACCATTGTTACAAAAAAGGAGTATCCAAATCAATCATAAAATTTGTTGGTATCTAATGTAAAAAGAGGATATGTCAATGTGGGTGGTTCAAGCATAAGTTAAAAATTAATTACTATTTAGATATATGTATATAGATTCTCTAATGAAAAATTCTCAAACTCTCATCATAGGTCATGTCTTCAGATAGCAAAACAAACTATTCCATCAAACGAAATTGATTTGATCAATTATAGATACAAAGTTCGTTTCCAAACAACAAAACTTGCTTCTTTTAAATTTATCTTTAATCTAGAAGCATCTAGCTAAGGATACGATGTATGTTTTTGGTATTCATGTTATTTCACCTTGGACTATATGTTGTGTAATAACTAAACCATTGTCACGTCACAGTCATGTAACTTCCACATAAGAACTTTAGGAATAACTAAATACCAATTGACAATGTGTTGTGGAATAACTAAAGAAAAAAACAAAAGGATGTGAATAGATTTGATTGGTGTGGGCTCCACCATCATACCCGCCTTTTTCTCAGTGGCGCTGTTAATCGATTGGCTATGGCTCCAATAACTAAACTGAATAATGGAGGGGGCGGTGTTCAGCCCGTTAACGGGTGATGTGGCACCCCCTCGCCATTCTACAACGCACGACCTTAGACATCTAACATTGCCTTATTATTGTTATCATAGGATTTACTATATGATTTGGTCTTGTGATTTTAGATGTTTACGGCAAAAACATGTTTAAACAACACTATTAAGCCAAATAAATAATTAAAAAATTAATGTCCTCAAGGAAAACCTAATTCAAACCCTAATCCAAGCCAGCTACAATGGTTCATTAAATAAATATGGTTAACAAGTGCCTTGCGAAGATGCATTGGTATGAAAAGAAATCATAACATGAAGATACATTCGTGTGATGGAGAACAATGAATAAGAAAATTATCGAAAGGTAAGAAACCCTAGTGAACAAACATATGCATTCATTGCACAAGAGAAGAAGAACAAAACTCACATGGATGCATGAGATGGAATTATCATCTTGGTCTGATTGTATTTACTTTGCTTAATATTTACTTGTTCTGTAACCTAAGACTGGGGTTTTATGTAAAAAAGAAAACTATAGGAAACTAAGTTATCATCGAAAATTAAAAGAACTTGAGTAAGTTAGGTTACATAGAGTTTGTGTGATATTTGTTGATGCAGATTTTGTGTCCGATGCTTGTCGAACAGATTAGTTTTATTTTACGCTGAATTTGTAATAGTTAGTGAAACGGTCTATCGAACGTGTATAGACCCGCTCGTTTGAAGTGGTCAAACGAGAGGGTTATTCGGTTGACCGTGTGTGTTTGCAAGACAAGGGGTGTGACTATAAATAGAAAACCCTTGTCATTTGCAACATAAGGAAGTGTTAGGAGGTTTGAAACCTCACCGGGAGAGATCACCACTTGGTCTCTCCCCGGATGTGTACTCCTTTGGTATGGCTCGGTTAGCTTGTTAATCGGGCCGGCTTGTTATGTTATGTTACAAAATCAATAAAAGCAAGTATTTCATCCGTCTCTAATCTTCCCGTCTATGAACATAATCATGATAATCACGGTTTCGGTCCCGAAACTCGGTCCTACAATTGGTATCAGAGCCATGGTGCCCGATTTAGTAAATCTAACCGTTTACTAAGTCACATGTGCTCTAGATCTGTGATTTTAGTGATTTTTGTTCAAGAAGAAAAGTTGGGTGAAAATGAGAAAAACTCAGATTTGGACCCGAATATTCAGATCTGTGCTGAAACGAGTGTTCGGTTTTATGTTTTTCACCTAAATATTCAAGTTATCATCATCAAAAATTGTATACAAAGTGTTTTCGTCAAATCTGCAAAATCTGCAAAACAGAACAGTCGCTGTGTTCTTGAGATGTTCTTGGCGGCTGCTTAAAGAAACTAGGGTTTCTTCATACCCCGAAAGATGAAAAAGGTGCTCGAAAGATGAGACTTTGGGTCGAAGGATCCAGATCTGGATCGAAAGATACCAGATATTTGTGGGAACCCTCAACAACTTCGAAAGATGATCCTCGAAGGATATCTTCGATCAGCTCAAAGGATATCTTTCGACCTGATCCATCTTTCGAAAAGTCTGATCAGCTCAAAGGATATCTTTCGACCTGATCCATCTTTCGAAAAGTCTGATCAGCTCAAAGGATATCTTTCGACCTGATTCATCTTTCGAAAAGTCTGATCAGCTCAAAGGATATCTTTCGACCTGATCCATCTTTCGAAAAGTCTGGTCAGCTCAAAGGATATCTTTCGACCTGATTCATCTTTCGAAAAGTCTGATTCATCTTCTTTTATTTGGGGGAAAATGCAAAGGTGAAGTGGTTTTTGACGGTGGAATAGAAAGGAGAGAGACAAAGTTGATATTTGGCCTTTTTGTGTATTGAAGATGGGGGTATGGATGTGTGTATCGCATGATGAAAACAAAAGATGATGATATTTTAAAAAATGTGGGGTAGTCACGGTTACCGATGCAAACGTCAAAATTTGGTGACTTGACTACTATGGGCCAAAAACAAGAACGGTATGTTCACTTCCGCACGTCAATGTTTATGATTGTTATCGGTTATTCGTAAATGTTCGAAAGCATTTTGTTTATTGTCATATTCTCGCATTTGAAAACGAACGTATGAACCTAGAATGTCAATACCGGTCCTAACGAGTTCACAAAGTCTTTGGAGGGATACAAGTCGGATCCTACGGGGTACTAGGCGAAATTTCTTTATCAACTAGAATATGCAACGAAGAAATCTTTTTTGTTTATTGTCATATTCTCGCATTTGGTAACGAATGAATGAACCTAGAATGTCAATACCGGTCCTAACGAGTTCACAAAGTCTTTGGAGGGATACAAGTCGGATCCTACGGGGTACTAGGGGACGTTCTTATTCAACTAGAATATGCAAAGAAGAAAGTCGTTTTCGTGATTTTTCGGAACCGAGAACATTCAATGAAGATTGACGACAGTTCCGCTTAGTGGAGGGAATTGGTGAACATTTGACGACAGTTTCTTTGAAGTGGAGAGAATCTGTTAAGGTTTAGAGATTTTACCAAAGAAATAGTTCAAAACCTAGTACCTCGGGATCACAAAGTTCATCATCGGCAAGACGATCACATGATACTTCGGGGTTTGTTGAACGAAGATCATGTTTTGAATGTGGTACAATTGGACATATAATTCAAAATTGTCCGTATCTTCATAAGTTGAAAGCAATTGATGATGATCCCCGTGAACGCAATCACCAAAAGCGATCTGTTTCTGTAAAACAAGATCCCCGACTTGTAAGAGAAAGGGAAAAGAAACAGAAACGCCAACAAGTCAAGGTGATTGAAAAGGCACTTAAAACTGATGTGGTTCAAAAACAATCTGTTTCAGTTAAACCAGAAAACTCAAAATTTTCAAGAACTTCAAACAATCACGAAGTTAAATTGTCAAACAATCAAACTGGTAAAACTCAAGAGACATGGAAACCTAAATTGACCACAAGTTCAGAGGGACCATCACAATTTATGAATCATCAAAGAATAGAAGTTATTGTTGTTGATGAAAATGGAAGACCCAAGACCACAATGGCTTGGGTCCCCATCTCCAACTAATTATGTGAGTTCATGTGCAGGGTGTTCCAGGAGGAACTATCAGTAGTCATTGGATTGTTGATAGTGGGGCATCCAGGCACATGACAGGCGACATGAAGCTTCTCTACGACGTCAAATCTATTAGAGGAGGTTATGTTGCTTTTGCTGGAGATAAAGGCGGATATATTACGGGTGAAGGAATGATTTCCAACGGGGTTGTTAGCTTTGATAAGATCAACTTCATACAACAACTTGATCACAATCTTCTTAGTGTTTCTCAAATTTGTGATAAACAGTTCTCAGTACACTTTGATGCAAATGGATGTTATGTGCTGAAACCCGGCTTCAAAATTCCAAAAGAATGGATTCTCTTATCGGCTCCAAGGATAAATGATCTGTATGTCCTTGATATGAGCCAAGCTATCACAACGTCTGCACAAGCAACTTGTTTCGTTTCCAAAGCCACAGAAAAGGACTCAATCTCTTGGCACAGACGAATGGGTCACATTCACTTACGCAAAATGAATCATTTGGTGTCAAATGAATTGGTGAATGGTGTTCCTCTTAAAAACTTTCATCTTCAAGACATCTGTGTCTCGTGCCAGAAAGGAAAACAAATGAAGAAGCGACACCCGACAAAGAAAATCAACACGGTGGCTGTTCCTCTTGAACGTTTGCACATGGATTTGTTCGGTCCTGTCAAGCACAAAAGTATTAGGAATGATCAATATTGCCTCGTGATAACTGATGATTATTCAAGATTTTCTTGGGTGGCGTTCATGGCACACAAGAGCGAAACCTTCGGTATTATCAAAAACTTGATCATTCAGATTGAGAATCTATATAAGTTGAAGGTTAGGCGGATACGTAGCGACAATGGTACTGAATTCAAAAATCATGCCATGGCGGAGTTTTGCACTTTAAAAGGTATTCTTCACGAATTTAGTGCGGCTTATACTCCTCAACAAAATGGCGTCGCTGAACGTAAGAACCGCACTTTGATCGAGACTGCTAGGACTATGTTGGTAGAGTCACAATTGCCGATTCCATTCTGGACTGAAGCTGTGTCCTCTGCATGTTACACGTTGAACCGAGTCCTTACAGTCAAAAGACACAACAAGACCTGCTTTGAGCTTATTAACAAACGGAAACCAGATTTGTCATATCTTGAACCGTTTGGAGCTCCGTGCACACTAATCGATCCTAATGGAAAGTTTGGGGCAAGAGCCATTGAAGGATACTTTCTTGGGTATTCCACCCCGAACTTAAGAGTCTGGAATCTAGAGACTAAAAGGGTCGAGGAATGGTCTGAAGTCAGAGTACAAAGGCACACTTTACCAGTCAGAAATCCTGGTCAGCCTTGGATGTTTGAGTACGATCACTTTTTCAATTCGATCAATGTTGAAGCCGTTGAAGAAAATGCTGCGGCAAGGATGTTTTTCGAGAGTGACAATGCAACAGATTCACCGTTGGTTCGTCCAATTATTGTCAATCAAGAACCATCTTCAGTGAACAATAATGCTCTCGATAATGAGGATTTTCACGATGCTACCGAATTGAACGAATCTTCAGAGGATGATGAATTTCTAGATGCAGATCAAGAAGCTCCAACAACAGCAGTTCATGGTACTTCAGAGGGTACTCCTCCAGTGGACGCCCCTAGAACAGCTGAAGCTACTGCATCATCCTCTTCGCCAATTCCGGGCATTGAATTGGTTGTTGATCTCAATCTCAACAATCTGGGTACAAACATTCCAGTTCAAGATAATCCAGAAACAAGGATTCACAATACCCATCCTCAACAAAACATCATCGGAAATGTACAAAGTGGCGTTCAAACAAGAAACATGTTGCGAAACAACAACAATGCAGGCTTGTATACGGCGATTAGAGAATCTGGTCAACAAAATGATTGGTCTTTCGCGTGTTATGTCTCACAGGAAGAGCCAAGAACTTGGAAAGAAGCTTTGAAAGATAACTCATGGGTTGAAGCAATGCAGGAAGAACTGCAACAATTCCAGAAGCTTGGTGTCTGGAAACTCGTAGAGAAACCTGCTGGTTACAAGAAGATTGGTACCCGTTGGGTGTTTAAATGCAAAAAGGATGACCGTGGAGTCGTTATTCGAAACAAAGCAAGGCTAGTCGTTCAAGGTTTTCGTCAGATAGAAGGGATCGACTACAACGAAGTTTATGCACCTGTTGCACGTCTAGAAGCAATTCGAATCTTTCTGGCTTATGCCTCATTCAAAGGTTTCAAGGTATACCAGATGGACGTGAAAAGTGCATTCTTACATGGTGTGGTGGTAGAAGAGGTATACGTCGAACAGCCTCCAGGTTTTGAAGATCCTATCCATCCCGATCGGGTTTGGTTGCTCAACAAAGCTCTATATGGTCTACATCAAGCACCGCGAGCTTGGTACGCAACCTTATCTAAATATCTGCTGGAGAATGGATTTCGCAGAGGTCTTATCGATTGTACTCTTTTCATCAAAGAACAAGATGGAGATCTTCTACTGGTACAGGTATACGTTGATGATATTATTTTTGGTTCTACTAATGATGTTTTGTGTAGGGATTTCGAGCGTGTAATGCAGGATAAATTCGAGATGAGTGCTATGGGGGAAATGACCTTCTTTTTGGGCCTACAAGTACAACAAACCGAGTCTGGGATATTCATCCATCAGACTAAATATGTTGGTGACATCTTGAGCCGGTTCCAGATGTCTGATGCAACGCCCATCGATACCCCATTGCCGCAAAATCACGGAATTACTCCAGACTTGAAGGGTGAAGCTGTTAGCCCCTCGTTCTACCGCGCGATGATCGGATCTCTTATGTACCTCACAGCATCAAGACCAGATATAATGTACCCAACGTGCCTGCTTGCCAGATATCAAGTGAACCCGAAGGCCTCACATCTTGCAGCTGTAAAAAGGATTTTTCGTTATTTGAAGGGTTGCCCTGACACCGGTCTATGGTACCCTAGGGATAATAACTTTGACTTGATCGCATTCAGTGATTCTGATTTTGGCGGATGCAAAATCGACGGCAAATCCACAACGGCTGGATGTCAGTTTTTGGGAAATCGCCTAGTCACATGGCAGTGCAAGAAGCAGACGTGCGTCGCTACATCAACATGCGAAGCTGAATACATTGCTGCCTCAAGTTGTTGCTCCCAAGTCCTATGGATCCAACAACAAATGCGCGACTACGGTTTTGAATTCCTAACTACTCCTATTTACGTTGATAATTCTGCTGCATTACAGATCACTAGAAATCCTGTGCAGCATTCAAAGACTAAGCACATCGAAATTAAGTATCACTTCATACGTGATTGCTTTGAGAAAAGGCTAATCGATGTTGCTTACGTCCACACCGATGACCAACGTGCCGACCTTTTTACCAAAGCATTTGACAAATCAAGATTTGACTATTTATTATTGGTAAACGGCATTAAGGTCAAGCAAGAGTAAAACCAACATCGGAAAATCATTTTTGTAAATATCTTTGTGTTTTAAATTTGTCTTAGTTTGTTGATTTTAGGGGGAGTAAATCCAAATTTGAAAAATCCAAAAACATCGAAAAATTTCAAAAACACAAAAACAATAGAAAAGAAAAAATGAGTTTCCTGGCGAGCAAAAGAGAAAATGATAGTACATCAGTGGTCTATCCAAACCTCTTTAAACCTGAAATGCAAAGTGAAAAACGATAAGCAGCTCTATATAAGATGTATCGGTAGGCTCACAATCATTTTAAATAGTGCAGGGTGATATAAACTTAAATCCGACTGAAGACCAGGTGGGAACCACTCATTGGCATATGGTCTTGGTACCGAAATTTCGTTTGATAGATTGCCGAGGTTGTGAGATATTCGGTCTTTATGCTGCTTATCATCTGGGTATCATGGTTGTATCTTTTACCGAAAAATAACGGGGACGCAAGTCTAGATCTTCCATGATACCATACATACGTGTACATATTGCATTTGACCTCAATAAGTGATCAACAATCACATGTCCCCAAATAAGTGATAATATATCACAAATTCTTTCCGGGAGTCAAGTTCGTCTCTCTGCTGTACGAAAGTACTGACCTGTTCACGGACTTGCTCCTGTGCCTTCATGCATCGAAAATCAAGTTCCTCATCAATAAGTGATTCTATCACAAAGGGCTTGTTTTCAAATCAAAATAAGTGAGAATCTCACATCATATACGGTCAAACAGATGATAATCGGTATACTCACCGGTAAGATGAACCCTCGTGCATACCTTGATACGGGAATGTGTCGTGATGTGGATGAACACCGGTCGGTAAGTATAAATCCTACCTTAACGTATCCCCTCGCCATGATTACATCTGATAAGTTGAGCTTATGTGGACAACAATACCGATAATTGTTATAGGATGTTTATCTTAATGTTAACTAATTGAACAACAAGAGCGTTTTGGCATGACCGTACACTGATATGATTCTCTTACCCTCGAAACTCGCAAAAAGAATGTCTGTAAATATTTATGTAATGCTTTCAGTTTCTGCATCCCTGTATATATTTATTTACTGCTTTCAGTCTTTACATTTGAAATATTCAAAAAAATTCCAAAAAGATTTTAGGTGTGTTTTAATATAAACTTTCTAAAAGACAAAAAGATTTTATTTCTATTTTATTTTCGATCGTACGATGTTGGATCTCGAGTCTTCGTTACCTGAAACCTTATTGAAAACCGAAACGACTAAATCTTCATAAACGGTCGAAATTTGCAAGTTTTGAAAGTTAAAGACTAAAACTGACAAATTTACTAAACTTTCAAACTGTCGGACAGTGTTTGATTGAACAATGGTCACATGTGTGTCGTTTGCTTATGATATTCCAGGCAGTTGTTCTCATTACGCGTTTAGATTTCTTGCATGTGCAGATTCTAAAGGCAAGGAGAACATGGTCGATGACAAGCTTTGGAATGAAGACACGACGAGAAGGCACTCAAATGATGAAGATGATCGAGTTGCCGCTGACCATCATCAACACCACAAGGATCTCAAGTTGTAAAGATCAAGACTTTCACGAGCATAACTCAAGGGGGAGCTTATGTTAAGGGGGAGTTTGTCAACACACTTCCTACATGAAACGGGGAGTTTGTTGGTACACTTTCTGCTTTTAAGACGTGAAGACTTTAAAGATCCTCCGACATTGAAGACTTGAAAGGACGTCAAAGACTTGAAGACACGAGGGACCTACAAGAATTAAGATCGAGACAAAGCTACAGCCAAGGGGGAGTTTGTTGGTGCACTTGTGTCTGTACTTTGTCTGTATTATGTCATGATACCAAACAATGTCTTGTGATAGTCTGAGTTACGTCTTAGGTTTGTTATTATGTGCGTTCGATGTAAGTTTGACCAAGTCAACCATCCTCCTGGTTTGACTTGACCAAACAGTTAGCACATTGGTTGAAAGATGTTTGGGTCGAAGGATGTGTCATCGAAGGATAGTTTAGATCCTTCGATGAGCTCGAAAGATAAACCTCCGATAGATATAGATGGACCTCGAAGGATATCATCCTTCGAGGTATATGTGGATCCTTCGAGCTGTTTCAGATCGATAGATGATCTTTCGATCAGTCTATCTGATCCTTCGACCAGACGATCTGTGTTTGGGTATATATACCCATGCATTGTGCTCACTTCATTTTTAGAGACAAGAGGTGAGACAAGGTGTGAGTGTGAGTGAACATTCTGTTGAGAGCACATACACACAAGTGTTTTAGAGAGTTTGCAAAATACATTTGTAAACATAGCTTTGTAACCGAACCTTTCTTCGTATTAATACAAGTGGTGTTAATCGGTGAAGTTTGTGTGTTGTGTTTGTGCTTGTTCTATCTCGGTTTGCATTCTAGCTTGGATTCCGCACTTGCTAGTGTGTTAGACATAACAAGGAATAGGTTTGACCTCAACCTCCGAGGGACCTACAATATTGTTAATGATTTTCCCTTTTTTAAGGAACCTTATTCTTATATGGGAAATCTTACAATTTAGATATATATTTTTTTCATTATTCATTTTATGCACCCATAAACAGAAAAATGGTTGAGTCATTATTTTCATGAATACTGTAATTTAGGGTGAACTAATATAGTAAATGCAAAAGAGCGTATATTGGAGTAATATCATGGATAAAAACAAATGCAAATGAAATGATCCAATAAATCTACACAAAAAAACTCTATAGTTAGCTTAAATATTGAGTGAGTGTGGATGAATGCTTATCACTTGTGGGTTAATTAAGAATTCCTAATAACTCTATGTTAGGAGTGTTTTCTCTTAAGGATGTATCATTGTCAAACCTAAGATTAGTGTGTATAAGGTAATGACATTATTTTGGAAAAAAATTAATGTTAAAGTGGATAATGAAACAAACATACGTACGACTCCACCCATAAATATTCATCTCTTGTAATTTCATTAGGGGATGTTTGGTAAGTATGGTTAATGACACAAAAAATATGCCTTTTTATATAGAGTTAATAATTCATAATGTTGTGGTGATTGTCATAGGCTGTGATGAATATGTGTAAGGATGAATATGTGTAAGGATATATTGTGAGACAAATAATGAAGTTGAATAGAGATGGATAAAGGAAAGACAAAATCTTGGAAGTAAATGATGAATATGAAATGACAGAGAAACGTATATGTTAGCGGAAAAGAAAAAAATCGTGTAAGTGTTGTTCCCGGAACCTCAATAAAGAATCCAACACTATCTCATAAGTGAAGGGTACCAAATAGATTTATTGTATCTATATTTCTCCTACATGGTCGAAAAAATTAGCACTCGTGTTCATCCTAGATTTTGTTTAACGAGTCAATCATTTGATTTTTGTTTCACCATTTCTGTCACACCCCGATTTTCGGTTTCTGCGGAAGCATATCGCGAGGTGTGGCCAGAGCGGCAATCGTTACAATCAATCGAGTAAACAACATATTTGAAACATAAAAGGATGTTCATCCATACATTTGTTTAGAAACCATAATTTACAAAACAAATATCTTATTCGAAATAAAACAACTACAACTTTAACAACATTGTTCAAAGTTTAAAACAGAACCACACAACATGATAACTGAAAACAGGATGACATCTCAAAAGCTTGAGTTCTTGATAACAACTCGAACATATTTTTCCAAAGCCGTCCACTGATCTCCTGTAATACATGTTAGTTTTGAAAACGTCAACAAAAGTTGGTAAGTTCATGTTATTTAGTTTTTGCATCAAATGAGTCTCCAAAACATTCGAAGTAGTAAATTCGTTTTGTATAGTATGATGAAAATCGTGTGATCATTAGTCTTTTGCAAGGACACTAATCTGTATGCTAGAATAGGAGGCAACCAAACCTTGGCAACTTATCGTGTATGTCAATGACACTAGTTTTGACACAAAGCACTCTTAACGATCACTGTTATCGTTGTCGTTAAGAGTGGGGCTTGCCAAAACCAAATAGATCTATTCGTTTGTTCCTCGGTACTTGTTTATTCATTAATGGTCCCTTTATTTTAAACACCTATCCGCATGTGATCAAAATAGTTTCATTGTAGTCATCATACTAATTGTAACATGTATACATCCCTGAAAGTTTAAAACTATAAACATTCAAAGTAAAAGGAGAAACATGAACTCACAGATTTGCGTTCCGTGCAAATCTCTATTCGATTCCTGGTTCGTCATTTGTTTCTCGACCTACAAGTGTTATAATCTCGTTAGACACTTAGGTTTGTGTTTGTTTTTCGTGTAAGTAATTCATCTTGAATTTCGTTTTTAGTTTCTCGTAATCGTTTGCTTTCTTTGTTATGTTTTTTGTATATATATATATATATATATATATAGGGGAAGGATAAATCGAAAACCCACTCCAGTTGACTAAACCCTGAAAACCTTAGTAAAAAACCCATGTAAACTCAAGATACATTTCTAAAAAAAATAGGAAATGTAATATACATATATTTGAACATTTTTAAAAAAGAAACACAAAAAAACACTGAGTAGTTTTTTTTTTTTTTAAATATTACAAATTTCAGGTTACATAATATGTTTGTCAAAAAAAATGTAACATACAAATTTTCAACATTTTTTTAAAAAAAAAAACTATTAAGCGTTTTTTACATTTTTTTCATAAATAGGTCCGTGTACATTTATATTACATTCCCTATTTTTTTTTAGAAAAAAATAAAAATGTTACATAGGGTTTATTTGGGTTTTCTCAACTCAAGTGGGTTTTCTATATAGCCCTCCCCTATATATATATAGGGGAGGGTTCATTGGGGAACACTAAAAAAGTGGGGAACTGGGGAACAGGGGTATTTTTGTCCAGTTGTAATTTCATTAACTTCACTAAACATGCGCGTCTGATTTAAACAGATCTGCAAATTTCATTTCAACGCTGAAGATAAACCCAACGTAGAAACTGTTCGTTGTGATTTCCAACGTCGCTTTTTGTTCCGATCAGATTGTTACTGCAAAATTTTGTTTCATAGTTTTGAAACCTAACATCACATTGAACTACGATGAGGTTATTATCTTCAATTTTGATTTTATATTTTAAAATCTGACATCGCATTGAGCTACGATGAGGTTGCTATCATGAATTTTTTATTTGAAATCTTCAAATCTGATATTGTATTGTGGTTTTTTAAATTTATTATCGAAAAACTTTGATTCTTAATCTTGAATTTGACCTCACGATGTAATCTTATCAATATGTATATTTAAATTTTAGGTCAACTTTTACATGTTAAAAATTAATTAAAATGTGGATGTGGATTAAATAGTAAAGACTCTGTTGAGTTGTTACAGATTTACCTAATTAACTTAAAAACGTTTATTCGAAAGTTTTTAGACTTATACCACCACATCATTCTTCTTTTGCAGGCAAGGTGTTTGTAGAAATGCTTGACTGAGTTTTCATATCTTTATTTTAGTTTCTACCGTTAAAATTCACATTATATACTTTCTTAAATGAGTGTTTGCATTGAACAAATAAACTCATCTTG
This sequence comes from Helianthus tuberosus, assembly GCA_030545235.1. Lineage (NCBI taxonomy): Eukaryota > Viridiplantae > Streptophyta > Magnoliopsida > Asterales > Asteraceae > Helianthus > Helianthus tuberosus. The sequence goes on along the minus strand of JARYGA010011759.1, from coordinate 41,201 downwards.
CCTTTATTTAGCCAAACATGTTAAAATAAGTTTTTTTACGATAAACTTTAACATGTTAAATGTTAAATGAAATTTTGCATTGATCAACTAGGTTCTAGGTTCGATTCAACTTTATTGGACCAAATTGTATATTAAATTTCAGTTTAGAGTTCAAAACGTTAAAAAATTAGTTTTGTATGAGGATAGATTGGTAGGGTTTAGGGCATTTGTGTAGCATGAAGAAGAAAATGGTGTCTATGCGGGCTCAAAATATTAAAATAAATAAATTTAACATGTTAAATTAGATTTTGCATTGATTAACTTGATTTAATTCGACTCTATTTGACCAAATTTTATAGTGAATTTTGGATTGGTGTTCGAAACGTTGAAATAAAGTTTTGTGTGAGGATGGACATTTGTGTAAGAAAATGGTGTCTATGCAGGTTCAAAATATTAAAGTAATACTTTTAACATGTTAAATGAGATTTTGCATTGATTAACTAGATTCAATTGACTTTTTTTTAACCAAATTGTATATTGAATTTCAGATTAATGTTTAAAATGTTAATATAAAGTTTTGTTTGAGGATGTATTTTGTAGGGTTTGGGGCATTTGTGTAGAAAGAAATAGAGTCTATACAGGTTCAAAATATCTAAATAAATGGATTTAACATATTAAATGCGAGTTTGCATTGATCAACTTTACAATGACCGCACCATGGTGCAATGAACTCAACCAAAACTACACCAATCAAATTTTCAACCTAAAAGAATATTACAATTAGTTACTAATTAAACTACACAATTCGCGTTGATCAACACATTTTTCGTGAAACACATTTATTATATAACACTTGTTGAAACTCAATGCTTCCAACACATTTTTTGTGAAACACATTTCTTTCGCATGATAACAATAAATTTGTTTAGCTCATTCGAAAATTCATCTTCTATGTGATCGGCTTGTTAGTGTCTTATAACAACAGACCTCTCACAAGTCTTACACCTCGCCATCCGATTAGTGCATAGCGACTTTTACGACTTTTACAACATTGATCTGAATTGACAATAATTACCTCTAAAAAAATAAAAATTTAGTTTTACCGTAACATGTAAAATATATATACTTATTGGTTCGGGTTCAACGAGGAACACCCAAAAATGGAGAAATCGGTGAACCATCCATTTAACGTGTTAAATATATCATAAAAAAATAATTTAACATGTTAAAAATTAATCTTTTTTGGGAACTGTTGCATATAGCTCTACGAGCACACATAAACTCCACACAACTTTATTTTAATATTTTGAACTTTAATTCGAAATTCAATAAATAATTTCGTAAAATAAAGTTCTGTCGCACCTAGTTGATCATTGCAAACTCTCATATAACATGTTAAACTTTATCGAACAAAACTTATTTTAACATGTTCGGTCAAATAAAGTCGAATCGAGTTTAGTAGAATAATGCAAACGCTTATTTAACATGTTAAATTTATTTATTTTAATATTTTGAGCCCAGATAGACTTCACACGAAACTTTATTTTAATATTTGATCTCTAATCCGAAATTCTATATATAATTTGGTTGAATGAAGTTGAATGGCACGTAGCTGATCAATTTAAACTCCCATTTAACATGTTAAAGTTTATCGTACAAAACTTATCTTAAAATGTTTGGTCAAATAAACTTTATCATGTTAAATGAGAGTTTATTGTACAAAACTTATTTTAACATGTTTGGTCAAATAAAGTCGAATCAAGTTTAGTTGATCAATGCAAACTTTTCTTTAACATGTTAAATTAATTTATTTTAATATTTTGAGCCCGCATAAACTACACACAAAATTTTATTTAAGTATTTTGTACTCTCCGCTGAAATTCAATATATAATTTGGTTGAATGAAGTTGAATGGCACGTAGCTGATCAATTTAAACTCTCATTTAACATGTTAAAGTTTATCGTACAAAACTTATCTTAAAATGTTTGGTCAAATAAATTCGAATCGAGTTTAGTTTATCAATGTAAACACTCATTTAACATGTTAGATTTATTTATTTTTATATTTTTAACCAACATAAACTCTACACAAAACCTTATTTTTGTATTTTAAACTCTAATCTAAAATTTAATTATAATTTGGTCAAATAAAGTTAAACCGAATCTTGTAGATGAAGGCAAAATCTCATTTAACGTGTTAAAGTTTATTGTACAAAACTTATTTTAACATGTTTGGTCAAATAAAGTCGAATCAAGTTTAGTTGATCAATGCAAACTTTTCTTTAACATGTTAAATTAATTTATTTTAATATTTTGAGCCCGCATAAACTTCATACAAAACTATATTTTAGTATTTTAAACTCTTATACAAAATTTAATATATAATTTAGTCAAATAAATTTAAATCGAACCTAGTAGAACAAGTCAACCTTTCATCATGTTAAAGTTTATTGTATACAACTTATTTTAATATGTTTGTTCAAATAAAGTCAAATCAAGTTTAGGTGATCAATGCAAATGTTTTTTTAACATGTTAAATAAATTTAGTTTATTATTTTGAGCCTGCATAGACTACATACAAAACTTTATTTCGGTATTTTGAACTCTTGGCCGAAATTCAATATATAATTTGGTTAAATAAACTTGAATCGTACCTATTTGATCAACGTAAACTCTCATTTAACATGTTAAAGTTTATTGTACAAAAATTATTTTAACATGTTTGGTCAAATAATTTTCAATCGAGTTTAGTTGATCAACATAAACGCTCATTTAACATGTTAAATTTATTTATTTTAATATTTTATGCCCGCATAAACTCCACACAAAACTTTATTTTAGTATTTTATACTCTAATCCAAAATATAATATATAATTGGGTCAAATGAAGTTAAATCGAACCTAGTAGATCAAGGCAAACTCTAATTTAACATGATAAAGTTTATTGTACAAAACTTATTTTAACATGTTTGGTCAAATTAAATCGAATCAAGTTTAGTTTATCAATGCAAACTTTTCTTTAACAAGTTAAATTAATTTATTTTAATATTTTGAGCCCGCATAAACTACACACAAAATTTTATTTTAATATTTTGGACTCTACGCCGAAATTCAATATATAATTTGGTTAAATAAACTTGAATCGCATCTAGTTGATCAATTTAAACTCCTATTTAACATGTTAAAATTTATCGTACAAAAAGTATCTTAAAATGTTTGGTCAAATAAATTCGAATCGAGTTTAGTTGATCAATGTAAACGCTCATTTAACATGTTAGATTTATTTGATTTAATATTATTAGCCAGCATAAACTCTAGACAAAACTTTATTTTAGTATTTTAAACTCTAATCAAAACTTTAATTTATAATTTGGTCAAATAAAGTTAAATTGAACCTTGTAGATCAAGGCAAACTCTCATTTAAGGTGTTAAAGTTTTTTGTACAAAACTTAATTTAACATGTTTGGTCAAATAAAGTCGAATCAAGATAGTTGATCAATGCAAACTTTTCTTTAACATGTTAAATTAATTTATTTTAATATTTTGAGCCCACATAAACTCCATACAAAACTTTTTTTTTATATTTTATACTCTATTCCAAAATTTAATATATAATTTGGTCAAATAAAGTTAAATCGAACCTAGTAGATCAATGCAAACTCTCATTTAACATGATAAAGTTTATTATACAAAACTTATTTTAACATGTTTGGTCAAATAAAGTCGAATCAAGTTTAGTTGATCAATGCAAACTTTTCTTTAACATGTTAAATTAATTTATTTTAATATTTTGAGCCCGCATAAACTACACACAAAATTTTATTTTAGTATTTTGTATTCTACGCCGAAATTCAATATATAATTTGGTTGAATGAAGTTGAATGGCACGTAGCTGATCAATTTAAACTCCCATTTAACATGTTAAAGTTTATCGTACAAAACTTATCTTAAAATGTTTGGTCAAATAAATTCGAATCGAGTTTAGTTTATCAATGTAAACACTCATTTAACATGTTAGATTTATTTATTTTTATATTTTTAGCCAGCATAAACTCTACACAAAACTTTATTTTTGTATTTTAAACTCTAATCCAAAATTTAATTATAATTTGGTCAAATAAAGTTAAACCGAATCTTGTAGATGAAGGCAAAATCTCATTTAACGTGTTAAAGTTTATTGTACAAAACTTATTTTAACATGTTTGGTCAAATAAAGTCGAATCAAGTTTAGTTGATCAATGCAAACTTTTCTTTAACATGTTAAATTAATTTATTTTAATATTTTGATCCCGCATAAACTTCATACAAAACTTTATTTTAGTATTTTAAACTCTTATACAAAATTTAATATATAATTTAGTCAAATAAATTTAAATAGAACCTAGAAGAACAAGTCAACCTTTCATCATGTTAAAGTTTATTGTATACAACTTATTTTAATATGTTTGTTCAAATAAAGTCAAATTAAGTTTAGGTGATCAATGCAAACGTTTTTTTAACATGTTAAATAAATTTAGTTTATTATTTTGAGCCTGCATAGACTACATACAAAACTTTATTTCAGTATTTTGAACTATTGGCCGAAATTCAATATATAATTTGGTTAAATAAAGTTGAATCGTACCTATTTGATCAACGCAAACTCTCATTTAACATGTTAAAGTTTATCGTACAAAAATTATTTTAACATGTTTGGTCAAATAATTTTCAATCGAGTTTAGTTGATCAACGTAAACGCTCATTTAACATGTTAAATTTATTTATTTTAATATTTTATGCCCGTATAAACTCCACACAAAACTTTATTTTAGTATTTTATACTCTAATCCAAAATTAATATATAATTTGGTCAAATAAAGTTAAATCGAACCTAGTAGATCAAGGCAAACTCTAATTTAACATGATAAAGTTTATTGTACAAAACTTATTTTAACATGTTTGGTCAAATTAAGTCGAATCAAGTTTAGTTGATCAATGCAAACTTTTCTTTAACATGTTAAATTAATTTATTTTAATATTTTGAGCCCGCATAAACTACACACAAAATGTTCTTTTAATATTTTGGACTCTACGCCGAAATTCAATATATAATTTGGTTAAATAAAGTTGAATCGCATCTAGTTGATCAATTTAAACTCCCATTTAACATGTTAAAATTTATCGTACAAAAAGTATCTTAAAATGTTTGGTCAAATAAATTCGAATCGAGTTTAGTTGATTAACGTAAACGCTCATTTAACATGTTAGATTTATTTGTTTTAATATTTTTAGCCAGCATAAACTCAAGACAAAACTTTATTTTAGTATTTTAAACTCTAATCAAAACTTTAATTTATAATTTGGTCAAATAAAGATAAATCGAACCTTGTAGATCAAGCCAAACTCTCATTTAAGGTGTTAAAGTTTTTTGTACAAAACTTAATTTAACATGTTTGGTCAAATAAAGTCGAATCAAGATAGTTGATCAATGCAAACTTTTCTTTAACATGTTAAATTAATTTATATTAATATTTTAAGCCCACATAAACTCCATACAAAACTTTATTTTTTTATTTTATACTCTATTCCAAAATTTAATATATAATTTGGTCAAATAAAGTTAAATCGAACCTAGTAGATCAAGGTAAACTCTCATTTAACATGATTAAGTTTATTGTACAAAACTTATTTTAACATGTTTGGTCAAATAAAGTCGAATCAAGTTTAGTTGATCAATGCAAACTTTTCTTTAACATGTTAAATTAATTTATTTTAATATTTTGAGCCCACATAAACTACACACAAAATTTTATTTTAATATTTTGGACTCTACGCCGAAATTCAATATATAATTTGGTTAAATGAAGTTGAATGGCACCTAGTTGATCAATTTAAACTCTCATTTAACATGTTAAAGTTTATCGTACAAAACTTATCTTAAAATGTTTGGTCAAATAAATTCGAATCGAGTTTAGTTGATCAATGTAAACGCTCATTTAACGTGTTAGATTTATTTATTTTTATATTTTTAGCCAACATAAACTCTACACAAAACTTTATTTTTGTATTTTAAACTCTAATCCAAAATTTAATTATAATATGGTCAAATAAAGTTAAACTGAACCTTGTAGATCAAGGCAAAATCTCATTTAACGTGTTAAAGTTTATTGTACAAAACTTATTTTAACATGTTTGGTCAAATAAAGTCGAATCAAGTTTAGTTGATCAATGCAAACTTTTCTTTAACATGTTAAATTAATTTATTTTAATATTTTGAGCCCGCATAAACTTCATACAAAACTTTATTTTAGTATTTTAAACTCTTATTCAAAATTTAATATATAATTTGGTCAAATTTATTTAAATCGAACCTAGTAGAACAAGGCAAACTCTCATTTAACAAGATAAAGTTTATTGTACAAAACTTATTTTAACATCTTTGGTCAAATTAAGTCAAATCAAGTTTAGTTGATCAACGCAAACTTTTCTTTAACATGTTAAGTTAATTTATTTTAATATTTTGAGCCCGCATAAACTACACACAAAATTTTATTTTAATATTTTGGACACTACGCTGAAATTCAATATAAAATTTGGTTAAATAAAGTTGAAACGCATCTAGTTGATCAATTTAAAATCCCATTTAACATGTTAAAGTTTATCGTACAAAACGTATCTTAAAATGTTTGGTCAAATAAATTCGAATCGAGTTTAGTTGATCAATGTAAACGCTCTTTAACATGTTAGATTTATTTGTTTTAATATTTTTAGCCAGCATAAACTCTACACAAAACTTTATTTTAGTATTTTAAACTCTAATAAAAACTTTAATTTATAATTTGATCAAATAAAGTTAAATCGAACCTTATAGATCAAGGCAAACTCTCATTTAAGGTGTTAAGGTTTTTTGTACAAAACTTAATTTAACATGTTTGGTCAAATAAAGTCGAATCAAGATAGTTGATCAATGCAAACTTTTCTTTAACATGTTAAATTAATTTATTTTAATATTTTGAGCCCACATAAACTCCATACAAAACTTTATTTTAGTATTTTAAACTCTTATCCAAAATTTAATATATAAATTGGACAAATAAATTTAAATCGAAACTAGTAGAACAAGTCAACCTTTCGTCATTTTAAAGATTATTGTACAAAACTTATTTTAATATGTTTGTTCGAATAAAGTCAAATAAAGTTTAGCTAATCAATGCAAACTTTTTTTTAACATGTGAAATTAATTTACTTTATTATTTTGAGCCTGCGTAGACTACATACAAAATCTGAACTGAATTGTGTTTCCAAGCAAGTCTCTCATGTTTGTAATTTCTATCAAAAGGATCAAATACAAAGTTTATCTAGAAAAAGGGTAATGGGTCAAACAGCAAGAGAATTAACCAAAGATTGTTTTAATACAAACAACCCCTTTGATCAATTTATTCAAATATTTACATTATTATTGTATCAAATAGTAACAGCAATGGTGCCATGCAAGCAGCAACGGCTGATGCTATCATTCGATTTTCAGAAGTATTGAAAGAAACAATGTGCATCACCTCCAGGATTTTGCAAGAGAAGAACTTGAGTCAAATATATTTGGAACTCTGTCAAAACAAAGACAATGTACAAGCTACAATAAAACAAGCTAAAAATTCAGCTCTGTAACAAGCGCTTATTTGGTTCGGGAAACGATTCAAAGATTGCCGCACGCATAACATTCACTCGAGCTTCCTTCGGATCAGTTTTTGGATCAAGCAATCATTATCAATACACTGCACACTTAGGCTTCACGGTGTGGGGAACGTCCAGCCCCGTCGAGCACCGGCGACGCCCCCCACACCATCCCAGGTAGGCTCGTCGTCGGAGACGGGAGGTAAAGGACAAAATTGTTGCATCTTCTTCTCACACACACATATACATACAACATATACATATATATTTTAGGCACATCCCCCATTTCCTTAGATCCATCCTCTTTGCCCCATCCTCACACCCATCCTACGTGACGCTGACGTGGAGGGTCATTCTCCAAGGATGAGCCTCACCCATACCGAGTAGCCTTACTATAAATACATTAATTTTAGAGTAAAGTACAAGGATAATCCTTGTAATTTACCATGTAAAACATTTATTTTTTACATCACAAATCAGCAGCTTACAAGATTTAACATGTAAAACATTTATTTTTGCATCACAATCAGCAGCTTACAAAATTGATCCAATTTAACGTGTAAATAGTTAATTGATCCTGTATATTTAACATGAATAGATCTGAAAGTAAACGAATACACATTAATCGGTTTCTATATATATTTTGTGTATGTTTTTAATGCAATTTAGCGATTATGAAATACAATCACTAGGTTTATGACTGATTGACAAACATATACCTAATTTTCAAGGATTGTTCATGTAATACATTACGTGTATGAAAATTGAAAAGCAATTGTGTGTGAATTCGACTACATCTGAAAATAAACGCATACCTATTCGCAATCGACATAGTTGAGATATAATCAATGTCGCCATGAATGAATCAGAGAACGGACGGTGGATATTAGTTCTGTTCTGTCATCCAGCAACAATTAACACGTTCGTGCTCGATTCAGATTTGAAAAACAAGATGAAGGCGATTTAGAATCGTGTTTGAAATAGAAACAATCTCGCCGTAATTTATAGTTACCTGGTAAAATCGAGCGGAGGAGCGAGCAGCGGAGTCGATCGCCGTCGAATCATTGGCAAAAATTTCCGGCGAAAACAACAAATCTCACCGGCATGTTCATCTCCATCTTGCGGCGTCGGAGCTTGAGCTTGATAAAATTAGATTAGATCTAGAAGGAGATGGAATTCTCTATTCCAATTTTGCCCCTCCGTGTTTTTTCTTTGAAATTTACATTGCAGGTTGAAACCTAATCTCAGCCATTTATTTTAATGATCTAAGGGCTCCTAAGGTGGTTCCCCGGTTCCCCACTTTTTTAGTGTTCCCCAATGAACCTCACACTATATATATATATATATATATATAGGAACGGGATCAGGAGAGAACGGTGAGAACGGATGCTGGCCCAACACGTGGCAGGGAGCGCTAATTGTTATGCGGGGGTACGATTGTCATTGTCTCATTCCCGCTAAACAATGACGTTATGATTCCTTTGCCAAAAAAAATTAAATGTAATTTGGCGTTTTCATCTTTATGCTAGTTTTACATGGCGGTTTTTTTAAAGTATATTTTTTACGAATGGCGTTTATGTTTTAATGGCGTTTTCATCTTTATGCTACTTTTCATGGCGTTTTTTTTTAAAAAGTATTTTTTTAACAATGGCGTTTATGTTTTAATGACGTTTTGATCTTTTTGCTTGTTTTTTCATGGCGTTTTTTTTAAAGTATTTTTTTAACAAAATGGCGTTTATGTTTTAATGCAATTTTCATCTTTTTGCTTGTTTTTCATGGCGTTTTTTTTAAAGTATTTTTTACGAATGACGTTTATGTTTTAATGGCGTTTTATTTGATTTCCAATAGATTTGGCGTTTTTGTGTTTTCTACTTGTTTTAATTTAGTTTTTTTAACCCTTTTTTTAATGTTGTTTATGTTTTAAATGGTTACTATTTGTTAATTATTCTAATCATGGCGTTTTATTTGATTTGCACTAATACGATAGAAGATCACACAACCAAGCATGTAGATGTAATAATTTAAACAGTAAAAGACAATAGTCAACATTAAAATCCATGGCGTTTAGCTAATCTACTACATATTCTTCCATTCTTTGTGCTATTCTCTGGTCTGCTTTGTCAAACAATTCACATATTGTTGGTCCCCTAGAGCCATGAATGTTTTAGATAACTTGTTAATAGTTTTCTGTTTTCATTTTCGCTATGAAATAGAATTTTTCCAATGTATTTTACCCTTAGTTCATTTAGGTGTCTTTGCTGGAGTTGATTTGGGGCATCTTCTATTGCCAAACCACTTCTCCAACGAGCTATATCCCCCATGTATGTTTCCATATGCCTCATTGTGAAAATCCCACAGTCGAGCACGTTAGACTTTGTCCTCCAATCCATCTGTTGTCTGACAATCTTCGCCTTGCTCGTGATCTTATGCTTTGGGTGTTTTTTAATACGCAAGTAGTTTGCAAAAGCTCTGTGCTGCAGTTTCACATTTTTCGCATATATTAGTTTGGCGTTTTGTCAACATAGTTCCTATATACAAAGTTTTTAAGATGCTTACCAACTTTTCCACCCATCCAACATACGTCATCCCCTGCACCGTTGTTGTCCAATACATCAACTCTTTCGTGTTTTATGTTGAAACAGACAACATAGAAATGTCTTTCCCATATTATTCGCACGAAGACCAGTTCTTAATCCTTGATGGTTTTATGTTTCTTGTCTCCTTTGAAACGTGTATTTTTCAGAACAGTTTCCATGTTTCTGTTGAATTCTTTGTTTCGTATATCTTCTTTCGTCGTTTCGTTGTATGCCGGAGTACTCTGTAATATTGATTACCATAATTTAAACAACAAAACAATGTCCTATTATAATTTTATCAATTAAATATAGCAAAAGAGTTACCAGCAGTAATTCTGTGCAGAATAACCTTGAGGGTGATTCTGGAGCCTTGTATCTTTCTTCATAGTTCAGGATATGTGCCCAACATAGAATAATTGAGACGTATGCTTGAAATCCTGGTTTCATGGACTCACAGATCACCCTCATGAGAAACTTTTCTCCCATCTTGAACACCTCAGTGCTAAAAAAACATCAATTGGCGTTTTAGTTATACAAACTCATTCTATTATAATACATGGCATTTTGATCGTTTTTGCATGCATTTTTTCAAGTAAACGTTATGAATGGAAAGTTGGCGTTTTATTTTTGAGAGAAATGTACATACTCATAATCGCCGTATTCAGTGAAGATGTATGTGGAAAGGTTATTTTCAGGGTTTGTCCTTTATTCATGTATTACCACTTGCCTCCTTATATAAGGTGACAAACATGCCCTGCTCATTTTTTTTATCTCTCTTCTCCTCTTCAGCCACATTCTTTTTTTTTTATTTTTATCTTCTTCATCATCTTTATCAGCTTTTTCATCAGTAGGCAGCTCTTCAGGGTTTAAAATTGTATTTTTTTGCATCAGCTTTGTGATGTCTGGAGTCTTGTCCTCATCATCTTTCTCCTGCACATCTGACCTGTTTGGCGTTTTTGGTGGTGATGTGTTGATGGCGTTTTCATCCTGGGGTTTATTGGGTGTCTCTTCCTCTTCAAAACTTTTCAAGAGGTTTTTCCCAGATGTAGATGGTGGCTGCTCATATGGCGTTTTATCAAACACTGCACCTTGTTGGTCAACACTTTTCTTCACCATCTCCCCTTCAGTTTTTTCTACTTCATTGTTGAATGCCTGACTGTATTGTGTTTCTGTCGTGGTGATGTTTGGTGTCTTATCAAATACATGCATTTTTAGGGTCTCTTCAGCAGGTTGCAGATGTTTTTTTATTGCTTTAATCAGTTCATCCACCATTCTTGAATTATCAAGACCTTCTTTTATATCAATCATTTGTTTTAGATCTTGTCCCGGCAGCTCTAAAATCTCAGCAATATTCCTTTTAATTATTTTTCCCCATTATATCTCGAAATGTGATATTCAAGTGTCTTGAAATCACAACTCCATCTCTCAATATCGTTTTTGTTTATATCTTCATCTGATGATATAGTATCCTCATCATCATCATATATGGGGGCTGTTGTAGCAGTCAAAGGTTCGGCGTTTTGTTCTCTGGCCACATCCCTTGTATCCCCTTCTCCTTCCCCTTCTCCTTCTCCTTCTCCTTCTCCATCCCCTTCACCATTCCCTTTCGAATCCCCTTCCTCTTCTCCTTCTCCTTCCCCTTTTCCTTTTCCTTCTCCTTCTCCTTCTCCTTTTCCTTCATTTTTAACTTCAATGGCGTTTTCATGAACTATTTCCACTTCCATGGCGTTTTCATCAACTGTTTCCACTTCAATGGCGTTTTCAATTCCAGACATCTCCTTCTCCCTTTCTTCCTCATTTTCACATCCTTCTTCTCCTTCTTCTTCATTTTCAAATTCTTTGGCGTTTTCATGAACTGTTTGCTCTTCAATGGCGTTTTCTTTTTCAGCCATCTCCTTTTCCCCTTCTTCTTCATTTTCATCTCCTAGTACCACCTCATTTTCAACCTCAGTTTCATGTGTATCTTCTTCTCTTTCAGCCAGCATTTCTTTGGCATTTTCATCAACAAATTTTGAGATGTTCTCCAACAATGTCATACATTGTGAGTATTTAATGTGTACCAAGAGGCTATTTGGGTATTCAGACTTTGACTGTTTTAACAATGCACTCATTTTATTGTAACAGTCTTCTAATTCTTTGTATGCTCCATCCAATTTATCAGCCATTTCTTGTTATATTAAAAAAAGGATTTTGTTTATCATGGTGTTTTTTGGTTTTTTTTAAATTTATTATTTGAACAACATACCTCTTCTGGTTCTTTGTTTTGTTCTTCCTCATCAGCAAAAATGTTGTCATACTGTGTTACTCCTCTGATAAGAGCATGGTTTCCTGATGCAGAAACTTCAAACATTATTTCCCAGCTTTATCTATCCTCATTCACGATCCTTTGAAGTGAAGCCTCTTCATCATCATTGAAGGGCATGGCGTTTTGCACATCATAGTCATAATGATCATCATGATCAAAACCATCATCATCAAACTCATCATCATTGTTATCAGCATGCTCATCGACCTTGTGAACATCATCTTCATCTCCATTCTCAAGATCATCACCATCATCTTCATCATGAACAACAACCTGCATTTTTCTTGTTTTTTGGGGCTTGCTTCCCTTAGCTTCTTTGACTGTTTTCATTTTTACTTCATTGCCCACAAGGTGTTTTGCCATTGCACTCTCAAATAAGTCAAGAGTATCTGTTGTAACCCATTCAATTGGGTATCCTTCTTTTCGATCCCATTTTTTCCTATTTCAAGCATCGTTCACCAAGGCAAGCTGTAACAAAATAGATTTTTCAAATGACATATATTTTTTGGCGTTTTAATGACAGACAAATGAATAATGAAATTTTATTCTTACTGCAAGTATGATCAGTGACCCTGTGTAATGCTTTTTGGGAGCCCATGCGGTTTTGGCATGTTGCAAGCATTGGATGATATAACTACACCAGTTCATTTGGTTTATTTGGACGTTTAGTGTAATGTTGTGGAAGAATTGTTTGTTGACGACTACATTGTCAGTTGCATGCCCCAATATAGTGAAGAATGCTACAAGGAAATTTAGGCAGAAGTCTCTCCCAAAGCCATGCATCATAGGCAAAACGTTATCAAAGTATATCTTCACACTTGGTCTGTTAACCCAGCCCAACCCTTGGAACTGTACTTTCCACTCAGCCACCACCTGGTCTTTAGTTGTTGGTCTTTTTTCATGTTCACGGGAACCCTTCCATTTGGTATACTCGTTAAAGAGTCTATCAATTCTTCATTCATATGTATGGTATGGGTGCCAACATTTAGGGTGTTTGTCTTTTCATTGTAATTTTCAACCAACCAGTACGCAAGCATTGTCGGTACGGTGTCTATTTTCAAACTTAGTGTAGCTCCAAACCCCATTTGGTGTACTGTCTGTCTTTGATTTTTGTTTAGATTCATAAACCAAGCAGTCAAGTTTTAGGTTTTACTCTTAACAAGATCCTAGCCCCACTAAACTCATGATATGGTTCTTCCTCAACCTCAACATTCTGTCTTAATGCCTTCCTCTTATTGCTGTTTTGGGCTGTTAGGAAACTTTATTTGTAAGTATTGAAAAAAATCACAATCAACTGGATCTATGAAGAGATCACAGTCCCGAAGATCACGAACTAGAAAAAGAAGATCAGATGGGACAACTGGAATGCATAGCATCTACTTCAAAGAATCATAAGTTGATCAAGAGCAGAATTGGATTATCAGAAAAGGTCACTTCTGGTGGATCTGATGATATTTCTGATGATATTTCTGATGAAATATCATCAGTTTCTTACGATTCTGATCATCAGGATTTTTCTGATGATTTGTTCATTAGAATTTCTGATGAAGTGGTTTATCAGAATTCTGATGAAATACCCCACTTCTCTGAAATTGGCTCTGTCCTGCCACACTTACCGAAGCAAGTTGACATTAATTGATATCATGATGAAAAAGACAACTTGAACGTTGGATTAAATGAATATGTCAATTGGACACTTTTTGCAGGACTTATTGCATGAATAAACTATTGTTTATTCATGCACCCAGCCTTCTATAAATAGAAGGCTCAACCAGGAGAAGCAAAGTGAGTTTGAAGCTTATCATTCATACATACATCAAAACTCCATTGCCCTCTCACCCACAGAATTCAAGATTCGTTTGTACTAGATAATAATTTTACAATCACCTTGTAAACCTTTTTGTTTCAAAGTGATATAAACTTGATAATTCTGTAGGTCTTGTTTCTTGAAAGTCTGATTTCCATTTCCGCACATCTTTTTCACATCTACTGAAATCACTTGATATATTACGTGAAAAGAAGCTGTTTTAAGGCCAAACTGGGTCCAACAATTGGTATCAGAGCAGATTGGATAAACTATTTTCAAACGATCAATCGCTCATCTTCTTTTCTCTAAATATGTCCAGCTTTCAATCCTGGAATAATGCTTTTAACATTGGTTCTATGTCCAAACCTCCGACTCTGGTCAGAGAGGAATACCCCCAATGGAAAATCAGGACGGTCAATTTCCTTAATGGTCATGACCGAGCTCTGTTTCAATCCATTGAAAGGGGTCCACATATACCAATGACTGATATACCTACTATTCCAGCAACTGACCAATCACCAGCTATCCCTGCCTCCCGCCCTCCCAAAAGTGAAATAAACTGGAGTGCGGAAGACAAGGAAAGTCACTTTTAATAATGGCCATTACCAATGACATATTTTCACAAGTTGATGCATGTGCATCAGCTAAGGAAATATGGGATCAGTTGGAAAACCTTTGTGAAGGAGGATAAAGGATGAGAAGAAACAAGAGAACAAATAATGTCTCATCTTATGAAAGGTTTAAAAGTTGGCCAAATGAAAGGTTAAATGATACATATCAAAGATTTACAATACTTTTAAACGAGCTAAAGAAATTTGGTATAACAAAATCAAACAATGAAAGAAACATAAAATTTCTTGATGCCCTTCCTAGAGAATGGAGAAGTCTAACCATGACTTTATCATCAACCTTAGAACTAGGAAACATGAGTCTTCATGACTTATACAACATCTTGATCCCCAGAGAGGAAGAAATATTTGAAGAAACTATTCAAAGAGGGGGATCTTTAGCTCTTATCTCAAACTCACAAAGATCAACAACAACCAATGATCCACAACCATCAAACAGCCAAAATCTTGAAACTTCTGATGCATCATCAGACTTTTCAGCTTTTGCTGAAGCAATAACACTGCTCACCAAAACATTTGAGCAGAGGTTGAGGGGAGGTAGCCAGAGATACCAGAGGAGTGACAAAGGAAGGATGGATGGAAGATCTAAAGAAGAGGTTAGATCTAAGGATAAAGGGAAGGCTGAAGTTGTGTGTTACAAGTGTAAGCAGAGAGGTCATTATGCATCAGAATGCAAGACCAAAAAGCTGAAGGATGTTGCCTATTATGAGAAAAAGCTTGAAGAAGCAAAGAAGCAGCAACAAGTAAGCTTAATTGCTGGAACAGATACATAGTTATCTGATGATTCTTCTGATGATGAAGAAGAGGAATTGGCAAATTTTTGCCTCATGGCACTTTCTGAAGGACTACCAGAAACTTCAGAACAAAAGGTAAATTTAGACAATCTTGATCTTGAACACAAGCTAAATAAGCTCATGTCAGATTTTCTAAATCTGCAAGAAAAACATCAATCAGATATTAGAAAATCTGATGAGTTGCAAAGGACTTTGAATAAAATCATTCTTGAAAACCAACTTCTAATAGAGGATAGTTTAGATCAAAGAGCTAAAATTGAGTTTTATGAAAATGAAAGAAAAGATATTTACAAGAAAATCAATGACAAAGAAATCAATGTAAGAGGTTTTCAACAGGCCAAAGAGTTCATAAATTTTATTGAGTCCACACCAAAGAACAAAGGAGAGGGTTTAGGTTATACAAGTTCTACAAGATCAAATAGAAATAAACCCACTATCTTTGTAAAAGCAACTCATCAGAATTCTGATAAATTTACATCAGAATCTGAATCTGAATCTTGCAAAACAACCTGTTCTGAATACTCTTTTGAAAAACCAAACTTCAAAACAAACGATAGTGAATGCAGTCAAAAATCTGTAAAAACTCCAGAAGCAGTTCACTCATCTTTTCAAAATTATCCACTCATTCCATCACAAGAAGAAATATCAGAAAATTCTGATAACTCTTGTATGTGTGTTGACATATTGAAGCTTGTTCAACACCATCTTCAAAAGAAAAATGTAAAATCTGTTAATGGCTCAGCATATAACAGAGTTTCTGATGTAAAAACAAGAAGAAGAAAAAATAAAGTGATTAATATTCCATCAGAAATAGTACCCAAGCATGCCTGGGTACCAAAAACCCTCTAATCATTTCATTTCAGGACCATCATGTGCAGCAGATCTGGTACTGCGACTCAGGAAGCTCCAAGCACATGACTGGGGACAGGAGCTTACTCAGCAACTTTGTTTCAAGGCTGGGTAAAATGGTAAATTTTAGAAATGGAGTGAAAGGAAGGATCATGGGATATGGATGCATAAGGTATAGTTGTCTGACCATAGAGAAAGTAGCCTATGTTGAAGGCTTAAAGTATAACTTGCTAAGTTGTGGTCAATTCTGTGACAAAGGTTTTCAGGTAACCTTTTTACCAGAAAAATGCTTGTTAATAGGTATAGATGATAATAAAATCTATTTAAGTGGGAAAAGAATAAGAAAATCAATTTACTATTTTGACTTCAAAGAAGAAAGTGAACATCCAAAACTGTGTTTATTTTCAAAACTCAACAAAGGTAGTAGTTGGTTATGGCACAAAAGGCTTGCCCACTTAAATTTCAAAAACCTAAGAAAACTAGCAAGCAAAGGTCTGGTAAAAGGATTACCTTTGATATCCTCAAAGAAGGATACAATTTGTGAAGCATGTGAGATGGGAAAATCCAAGAGAAGCTCACATAAATCAATTTCTGAGTCTTCTATTTTACAAATTTTGGAACTTTTACACATGGATTTGTGTGGACCCATAAGTACAGAAAGTTTTTCTGGAAAGAAATACATACTAGTAATAGTAGATGACTTTTCCAGGTACATATGGGTAGAATTTTTTAGAAAGAAAAGTGAAACTCCTGATCTGATCATTAATTTTATTAAGAAAATTGAAAATCTGTTAAAACTAACAGTAAGAAGGATCAGATCAGAAAATGGAACAGAGTTTAAAAATGCAAAAATTGAGAATTTTCTTGTAAGTAAAGGAATTTCTCATGATTTTTTTGCTCCAAGAACACCCCAACAGAATGGGGTGGTTGAAAGAAGGAATAGGACCTTGGTAGAAGTTGCCAGAACCATGCTTGCTTATGCTAAACTGCCCACTCACTTTTGGGCAGAAGCTATAGCAAATGCATGTTTTACACAAAACAGATCCATAATCAACAAAAGGCACAACAAAACACCTTACAACATTATAAATGGAAGAATACCAAGTATAAAATTTTTGCATACATTTGGTTGTAGATGTTTTGTTTTTAATGATTTTGAAAGCCTTGAAAAATTTGACAGAAAAGCAGAAAAAGGTATTTTTCTTGGTTACTCTTTGTCATCAAAAGCATATAGAATTTTTATTCTCAATACAAAGACAATCAGAGAAAGTCTGTATGTTTCATTTGATGATTCACCAGAAACAGAGGTTTCTGATGAATACTTGAAAGAAATAAATTTTTCTGACAAACAAGAAAAGTATGAACATCTCTTTGAAATGTTAAATGAAGATTTCCTAGAACATGATAATTCTTTCAAAAACAAATCAAAAGATCCATCATGTACTAACTCTGCAGAACAAAGGTGTAGTACATCAGAACCTCAGAATTCTGATATATTATACACAACTGAAGCACCTGTTCAGGGGGAAACTTCAAATCCATCAGAACCAACAACTTTTCACAACTAGTTAAGATGGATCAAAGGACATGTTCATTCTGACATCATAGGCAATCCTGCAGATGGTGTCAGAAGAAG
Organism: Helianthus tuberosus; assembly: GCA_030545235.1. Taxonomy (NCBI): domain Eukaryota; kingdom Viridiplantae; phylum Streptophyta; class Magnoliopsida; order Asterales; family Asteraceae; genus Helianthus; species Helianthus tuberosus. Next base: position 22,976 of record JARYGA010011759.1, on the reverse strand, counting down.
ATCTGCCACTGCACATGAGTGTGCATTTTCTGGGTTCTTAAGCAAGATAGAACCCAAATCTGTCAAAGAAGCTCTAAGTGACCCAGACTGGATTCAGGCTATGCAAGAAGAGCTTGATCATTTTGAAAGGAGCAAGGTATGGGATCTGGTACCTAAGCCAAAAGACAAATCTGTCATTGGTTCAAAATGGGTATTCAGGAATAAATCAGATGAGAATGGCATAATCACAAGGAACAAAGCAAGGTTAGTGGTCAAGGGTTACTGTCAACAAGAAGGTATTGATTATGATGAAACTTTTGTACCAGTAGCTAGATTAGAAGCTGTAAGAATTTTTCTTACTTATGCTGCATCCAAGGATTTAAAAGTTTATCAAATGGATGTAAAATCAGCTTTTCTGAATGGTAAAATTGAGGAAGAAGTTTATATGCATCAACCAGAAGGCTTTGTTGATCCAAAATTTCAAAATCATGTTTATAGATTAAACAAAGCCTTGTATGGGTTGAAGCAAGCTCCTAGAGCCTGGTATGAAACTTTATCAAACTTTTTACTCGAATCTGGGTTTACCAAAGGAACTATTGACACCACTCTTTTTCTCAAAACACACAAAGGTCATACTTTGCTGGTCCAGATATATGTTGATGACATTATATTTGGATCAACTAATCAAAATTTTTGTGACAAATTTCAAAAATTGATGACCAGCCACTTTGAAATGAGTATGATGGGTGAGTTAACCTTTTTCTTAGGGTTACAAGTAAAACAAAGAATTGATGGAATATTTTTGAGTCAATCAAAATATGTGAAAACAATTCTACAAAAATACTCACTTGAAAACTGCTCTGTTTCAAAAACTCCCATGGCAACAGGGAACAAGTTAGATTCTAATAAGGATGGTATAAGTGTTGATATTAAAACCTATAGAGGGATGATAGGATCACGACTTTATTTAACTGCAAGCAGACCAGATATCATGTTTGCAACATGCTTTCTGGCCAGATATCAATGTGATCCCAAAGAATCCCATCTAAAAGCTAAAAGCTGTAAAAATGGTTTTTAAATATCTCAAAGGCACATCAGAAATTGGTCTCTGGTATCCTAAGGATACAAACCTTGAATTAATTGCATACACAGATGCAGATTATGTAGGGTGCAAAATTGACAGGAAAAGCACATCTGGTGTCTGTCAACTCTTGAGAGAAAAATTGGTATGTTGGGCAAGCAATAAACAAAACTGTGTTGCCACATCAACAGCAGAATCAGAATATGTAGCAGCAGCAAGTTGCTGTTCACAAGTGCTATGGATGCAAACTCAACTGAAAGATTATGGAGTAACTCTGACAAGAATTCCAATTCTATGTGACTCAAATAGTGCTATTGCAATAACAGAAAATCTAGTTCATCACTCAAGAACCAAACACATAGATGTCAGATACCACTTCATAAAAGATCATGTGGAGAAAGGTAACATTGAAATGTATTTTGTTCCAACTGAAAATCAAATTGCTGATATCTTTACAAAGCCTCTTGATGAAAAGAGACAATTTTTTGATCAGCAAACTAGGCATGGTTAATCTAAATGATGGAGATTTTTCAGAAAACACAAAGACACAAATTGAAAACCAACTTGTTGAACATCAAAATTCTGATATTCATAGAACAAATCAACTAGCTTCTGATGAAACAATCCATCAATCTGATGGAACACCAGAAAATCTGATAAATGATCAATAAATGATAATGTATCTGAAGAAATATCAAAATATCTGGTGAAAGCACCAGAAGTTCTGATATAAAATCAGAAACTATGTTGAAACATCAGAATAATTTGTAATAATTTTTCCATCCTCATGCACATTCCACATATTAAAATTACTTATTTTCGTGTATATTTTGTTTTTGTATTTTTTTTGTTTTGTTATTAATTAAAAAAAACAAAAAGGGGAAAAAGTAACATGCATACTGATGAAGTTCCATACAGCTGTGATAATCAACCGTCTCAATTTTTTTTCAGTTAATTGAATTTCATTTTTTCTTCTGCAAATGCATGCAACGTCATTTTTTTCATAAGGAACTTAGGTGACACGTAGGCACTAGAATCATTAGGAGCTATGAAAGTAGCCGCCTAGTTATTAAATGCTTACTCACACATGGGGCTTAGTAGACTGTCACATTCACTGTTACATTCACTGTTACATTCACTGCAACAGATATCGTCTTAATTGAAGAGAAAAAGGTTGGCTGTTAGTATCACTTTCATCTATAAATATTAACAACCTGAAAAGAACTTTCTTCACAAAAATCATCTCTTCAAAAGCCCTTCGACAGAATTTTTCTTATCTAAAAATGGGTCGCCCAAAATTGATGAAAGCCACTCAATTCCATCTTCCGTTTCACAGACTTCATAATCTTAGATTAAGATCCAACTTGGAAGGACCTGCATGGGAGGACTGCAGGTTTGTGTACAATATGATCATGCAAAGTCCTTTGGGCTTTGCTGTGTCATCACATGTCACCATTTATCCAGAACTTCTCCAAGAGTTCTGGTGGAACTCTCAAATCATTTTTAGTGGTACTTCCGTGTGGATTGAAAGTGAGGTCATGGGGGTAAAGATCACCCTAAAAGAGGAAACAACAAGAAATGTCCTCAAACTAGGTGAAGATCATGAAATCAAATTTCTGGAGAAAGTAAATGTGCAACAGACCTTGACTGAAATGGGCTATCATACACTCAACTCGTCAAGGGCTGTTAGCAAATCTGGTTTTATACCACATTTCCAGTTTTTGGTAACACAGCTAAGTGTCTGCTTCTCCAAGAAGATTGGACACTTCAACGAGCTGTCTCATAAGATGATGGAAGTGGTTCATGCTATAATACAGGAGAAACCTTACAATTATGTCAAGTTTCTCATGAGAGACCTAGAAGCAAACATCCACGACCGTCAACCCTTTTTGATATACCCACGATTCGTAACCAAGGTGATCACAAGTCAGCTGGACTTTGGAGGAGTGAGAAGATGCTATCCAAGGGCTGAGCTGGTACTTCAAGAAAACATTAGTGAAGCCACCCTGACGCCATCAACGAATCACACTGGTCGAATAACCAGTCTTTGGTTATATGTGAAGTGCATGTACAATGTATTAGAGGAGGAGGAGGAGGAGTAGTTGATTTTAGTTTTATGTTTTGTTTGTTTTTTTTTTTATGTATCACAGGTTTGTTTTATTTTTTTTTCTTTCTTCATTTCTTAATCGTAATAGATCTAGGGGGAACTAACACAACATGTCTGATAAAAACAAAGAAAATCTGGTGGATCACACATGAGAACTGACAGGAGTTAGTAGAACTTAGAAAATCTGATGATCAATCAGAAAATCTGGTATTTATTCAGAAAACTCATTAAACAACACAAATCTGATCATTCACCAGAAAACTGTGAAAATTCTGACAATAAATCAGAAAATCAAATTTAAAAAAAAAAACAGGAAGTTTAACATATCATCAGAAAAAAAATTCTTTTAACCAGATTTAAAGAAACTTATGAAAATATAAAATTTTAAGAATAAGTTTCTTTCTAAATTTTTTTCTGAGGACTGGAACAAGCTGTATGAAAAATACCTCCTGTATATCAGAACAAAGGTGTGGAGTTCAGAAGTGAAAGACTACAATGTAAGTAAAATCTCAGAACTCTACTTATTCCCTCTCATCTTAAAAAAATCTCCGATGATTTATCCACTGAAAATGAATCAGGTGAATTCTGATGATATATGCAAAAAATACAACTCTTAAAAGTTTTATTCAAAATTTTCTGATATTTATATATCATCATGAGAAATACCTGGGAAGACATACAAAAGGTTTCTATTGGACCTTTTAGAAACAAAAGGGGTCCCACAAGAAGAAAATGTGCAAGTTGGAAATTAGTATTTATCCGAAAAATCATTGGAGTCTCTAAAAATCTTTAAAGGATTTACATTAAATTAGAGATAAACCAAAGGTTTTTCAAAAACGGTTGTTTCCTTAAAAGGATTAAAACATCATTAAGGTGTCATTAAACACCTTGATCACAAACAACCTACGATAAAAACTCAAAAATCTCTGTCCGTGTACACTATAAATACCTCATTCAAAACAGGGACTTCCATCATCAACCTTCAAATTCAAAACCCTAAAACACTTTTCCGAAAACAAAACCCAGATTCTCAATGGCTGCTATCAACATCAACATACCACCAATTGAACACTCAGTTCCCTTCATCACTGAAGCTGAATTTCTTCCATTGAAGAGCAACAATGAAGCAATGAATGATAACATCGAAGAGTATTATATGAAGTGTCAAAATCTCATTGAATTTCTAACGAGATGCCCGATAGCTCAAGCTCTTACAAAGGCCAGAGAGGTACCGCAAGAACTTATTCAACAAGTTGTAAAAACTCTCAAAATCTCAAATCAAACTGAGCTAACAGCACATGTATGGGGAAATATCTTTATCAAAATTTCACCAGAAAAGATAAGGGAGTGTTTGGAACTACCCTTACATCAGAGCTTTGAAGAAGCACCAGAAAAAGAAGATATGTTCTCACAACTTGATGCTGTAATGGGTTACAAAACAAAGATTTCAAGAATCAATGAATTCAAGAGAAACAAGCTACCTGCCTTCTGGCAAGTTGTAACAATCCTCAAGAAAACCGACACCCTCGAATGTTTTCCGACACCCCATTATATCTTAAAGTACCCTTATATGTTTTATATTACACCTCGTATGTGAAAACCGAGCCCGAAATCTGTTATAGTATTAGAAATAAAATATAAAATCTGACTTTTAAGCTAAGGCGGGCCGCGTAGAACCCACCTCAAATCTTACGCGGGCCGTATCAAGACTGAAGTTGACTCCGCTGAAACCTTTAGTTCAAGCGGGCCGCGTAAGGGTTATGCTTAGTTAACGCGGGCCGCGAGAGCTCGTGAAACGCGGAAACACCCAGAAGCCGACACGTGTCATGATCGTGGCGGTCTAGTGAACGACTCAGCTAAGCTACTGCGTTGACTGGTGTTGACGCGGGCCGCGTAAGGCTTCGCCTTATTTTACGCGGGCCGCGACAGGACCAGAATCCAGCCATGTAAATAGATAGCATCGGATTACAATTTTCGTCGCTCACATTTCAATCTCAACTCTCAATTTCTGTAGTAGTGGAATTATAATCGGGTACTATACCCCTAATTAGCGAGGTTCTGCTGCGTTGTAAGTATTATAACCCCGGTTTCATAATAGTTACGCTGCCCGATTGATTTAGGGTTCCGTAACAACTGTCGTGGTTCTGCCCGACGTAGTTGTTGGAATGCCGTCTCGGGGAGGGTATCATTTATATTCTTTAAAGGGTTATGATACTAACCAATGTATATTTGTATAAATTATAGATTATATCCAGGAAACCCTTACGAGAAGCCTAAGCTAGCAATGTGAGTAATCTCCTTTTTGTGTCAACTGTTTTATAAAATCTTAATTGTTTATATCATATTACCAGTATGTGAGTCGTGTAATTCTTCAATTATCGCCGGTATTATGGGGTTTTGTATACATTACTTGATAACCTTCACAATTGGACGACGAGTAGCCAATGTGTGATATGACCATAGCCATAGATACGGTCGAGTGGCAAGTACTGAATGGGTAATTGTGTAGATATAAACATTGTAATCGCTCTCAATACTGTGGTAATTGATAAAACTTGTTTTGATTAAATTGGGATTCACTCACCAGTATTTCCCGCTGACAAAATATTTTTAAAACATGTTTCAGGTAACACAATGTGAAAGCCAACTGGGAAAAAGCCAGCTCGAGAGCACTGGCGGCTTGGAAAATAAGTGGCTATAAAAGTTATCTAAAACAAGATGTTTTAAATTCAATAAAATAGGGTTTGTCCCTATGAATGTATTGTAATAAGAAACTTGGGTTTTGCCCATGTGTTTATGAATATTAAATATGGTGGTTTTACTCTGATAAAATATTTCCTAACTACGATCCTGATGTAAATTACGCTGCAATATTAAATAACTAATACCACCAAACTCTGTGATCACATCTGCCCGTTCCCGGGGATCAGGGATCGGGGGTTGTGACAGAAGGTGGTATCAGAGCCTAGCCACTGGTTCAAGCCAAAGAAGTGTTCTGCTGACACTTAAAGTTATATTTTATGTTAGGAGATAAATTATGGAAATACATGCATAATTGTAATTATTATGTGTTATTTGACTATTTGTTAGTTTACAGTATGAGTAAGAGAAGAATTTCGGACATCTATCATAAACTAGATAATTCACCCAAAGAAAAGGGAAGTACATCCCAAACAAATTTCTCAAGATATTCAGCAGATATTGAGGAAGGAATATTTGTCCGTAAAGCACAGTATGAAAATCCACTTACCCCTAGTAAAAGAAGTCGGATTCTTAGAAAAAGTCAAGAGAACATGAAAAAGTCTCAGGAAATCCAGAAAATAGGCAGTAACCCACCTTGGGAAGATAAATTAGACGAAAAATGGGCGAATCTCTACATGTTAGCTACTGTAGCAGTAAATGCTAACTTATAAGTTAAATCACAAAACCAGTTTTAGCATCTGTGACACTTACAAGATGAAAACGTTAAACTATTAAATAAACTGTTAGTATAATTCGAAAATTCAGTTATAATCTAGCAATAGTTGTTTTAAATAAATTTTAGAAAATTCCTAAAGTACTATTTTGTGATTTTGTGATTTACAAAATTTTAAATATTGTATGTTTCTTCATAAATACAAGAACTTAGGACTATTGAGGGGAGAAATTTTAGAAAGCATTGAAAGAATGAGACAGATAGGAGAGCGACTCGTATGAAAATACGATGAGCATAATATGAAATTCTGAATAAATCCATATATGTATATGTGATGGCAGAAACGGTAATAGTAATAATAATAATAAAATAAATTAAATATGTGTACGGATGCCTATTATTATTATTTATTTCGGTCGGTATTGTAAATTTTAATTTCAGTACTGGTATGTAATAGATGAATGGAGTAAAATCTCAATGATCGATGCTTTTGGTTAAATTGCGTATCATGTGATTTACTATATTAAATATTATTTTATGATATTAATATTTGGTAGATGTTTAAAAATTCAGATGGTCGATGAAGGAAATCAAGAAAATCTGAATAATGATAACCAAAGTAACATTAACGTGGTTAATGAAAATCCTAGTTTCAATAACAATGGAAACCAAGTGGATAATAGTGCTATCCAACACATAGTAGCACAAGGAATTATAGATGTTATGCCATTTATTCTTCAAACTGTTAAGGATGCTGATAACAAAAGTAAACATAGCAGTAAGCGACCAATTGAACCAGACCACAGCGTGAACAATGGACCCATATTTCAAGTACCCATTCCCAAAAGAAGAAGAACCATGCCTTATGGTTGTTCTTACAAAGAATTATGGTCCTGCAAACCAATGGAATTCTCGGGCAATGAAGAGGCCATTGCAACTCTACGCTGGATAGAAAAGACTGAGGCAGTCTTAAGAATAAGCAAATGCGCAGAAGAAGATAAAATACTGTTTGCTTCCAATTTGTTTAAGAACTCAGCTTTAGAATGGTGGAACACTATCCTCCAAACTAAGGGAATTGATAAAACTTACAATATGGAATGGGAGGAGTTTAAGGACAAGGTGGAAAGGAAATTCTGCCCACCCAATGAAAAGGAACAGATTGCAAACAAATTCCTAAATCTTAGGATGACTGGTGTAGATAGTAAGGGATACACTAAAATATTCTTCGAATATGCTAGAATAGTGCCAACTCTTGCTTCACCAGAACCGGTGTTAATTTCCCGTTATATCTGGGGATTAATTGGAGAAATAAGACATGTAGTCAAGGCAGCCAGACCTCAAACCATAGAAGAAGCTGTAGAACTAGCAAATACCTTGACTGATGAATTAGTCCGTACCCGAGAGGAAGATCAGAGAAGAAACCTAACCCAGAAGCTTACACAAGAATTTCACTCTGGAAATTCTAATCATGAGAAAAATATAGGTTCTGCCTCTGCACCCTACTGTAGGTATTGTAAAAGAAAGCACTCGGGAAGATGCTCCATATATTGTAACTTCTGCAAAATATCGGGACACCAGGAAGAAGACTGCAGGAAGAAAAACAACAGGATATGCTATAACTGCGGAGAACCAGGTCACATCAAGCCAAACTGTCCAAAATTTGCTCCAGCTACGAACAACAAGAACACTAAAAATGCTAGAGCATTTGTTCTAACGGCAGAAGAAGCAAAGATGATCCCGGATGTGATCACTGGTATGTTTTAGTTAATGATATTTTGCTACAGTATTATTTGACTCTGGTGTAAACTAAAGTTTTATTAATACTTTGTATTGCAAATTTCTAAATCAGTCATTAACTAAACTACCACAAGTATGTCTAGTAGAGACAGCCAATGGAAAAACCATTAAGATTTCTGAAATCTTGCAGGCAGCAAGAATAGAAATTCTAAACCATAAGTTTATTACAAATCTTTACCTAATAAATCTGGTAGGACTTGATATTATATTAGGAATAAATTGGTTAATAGCCAATAAAGCCAGTACTTTATGTGATCAAAAGTCAATTCAAGTAAAGTTACCAAAAGGTCAAAAGATCACTTACCGTTCATAAGAATTTTCTTATAATAGTTGTCACATAAGTATCAATGATGCACCATTCGAAGCACTTTATGGACAAAAGTGCCAAACCCCAGTCTATTGGGTAGAAATTGGGGAAAAGCAACTATCTGGACCTGAGATAGTGCAGGAAACAACTGACAAAATCATTCAAGTCAAGAATCTCAAACACAAGAGATTAGTTATAGTCAAAGTGAAGTGAGACTCTAAAATAGGACCTACGTACACATGAGAACTTGAATCCGAAATAAAAGAAAAATATCCATATTTATTTTAGTAGATCTCGAGGACGAGCTCTAAAACAAGGTGGGGAGAATGTAACAATCCTCAAGAAAACCGACACCCTCGAATGTTTTCCGACACCCCATTATATCTTAAAGTACCCTTATATGTTTTATATTACACCTCGTATGTGAAAACCGAGCCCGAAATCTGTTATAGTATTAGAAATAAAATATAAAATCTGACTTTTAAGCTAAGGCGGGCCGCGTAGAACCCACCTCAAATCTTACGCGGGTCGTATCAAGACTGAAGTTGACTCCGCTGAAACCTTTAGTTCAAGTGGGCCGCGTAAGGGTTATGCTTAGTTAACGCGGGCCGCGAGAGCTCGTGAAACGCAGATACACCTAGAAGCCGACACGTGTCATGATCGTGGCGGTCTAGTGAATGACTCAGCTAAGCTACTGCGTTGACTGGTGTTGACGCGGGCCGTGTAAGCCTTCGCCTTATTTTACGCGGGCCGCGACAGGACCAGAATCCAGCCATATAAATAGATAGCATCGGATTACCATTTTCGTCGCTCACATTTCAATCTCAACTCTCAATTTCTATAGTAGTGGAATTATAGTCGGGTACTATACCCCTAATTAGCGAGGTTCTGCTGCGTTGTAAGTATTATAACCCCGGTTTCATAATAGTTACGCTGCCCGATTGATTTAGGGTTCCGTAACAACTGTCGTGGTTCTGCCCGACGTAGTTGTTGGAATGCCGTCTCGGGGAGGGTATCATTTATATTCTTTAAAGGGTTATGATACTAACCAATGTATATTTGTATAAATTATAGATTATATCCAGGAAACCCTTACGAGAAGCCTAAGCTAGCAATGTGAGTAATCTCCTTTTTGTGTCAACTGTTTTATAAAATCTTAATTGTTTATATCATATTACCAGTATGTGAGTCGTGTAATTCTTCAATTATCGCCGGTATTATGGGGTTTTGTATACATTACTTGATAACCTTCACAATTGGACGATGAGTAGCCAATGTGTGATATGACCATAGCCATATATACGGTCGAGTGGCAAGTACTGAATGGGTAATTGTGTAGATATAAACATTGTAATCGCTCTCAATACTGTGGTAATTGATAAAACTTGTTTTGATTAAATTGGGATTCACTCACCAGTATTTCCCGCTGACAAAATATTTTTAAAACATGTTTCAGGTAACACAATGTGAAAGCCAACTGGGAAAAAGCCAGCTCGAGAGCACTGGCAGCTTGGAAAATAAGTGGCTATAAAAGTTATCTAAAACAAGATGTTTTAAATTCAATAAAATAGGGTTTGTCCCTATGAATGTATTGTAATAAGAAGCTTGGGTTTTGCCCATGTGTTTATGAATATTAAATATGGTGGTTTTACTCTGATAAAATATTTCCTAACTACGATCCTGATGTAAATTCCGCTGCAATATTAAATAACTAATACCACCAAACTCTGTGATCACATCTGCCCGTTCCCGGGGATCAAGGATCGGGGGTTGTGACACAAGTGTTAATGGAAATTCTGAACAAGTGTCTATCGTCAAAAATTGGAGGTACAGATCAGATAAATATGAACATTCTAACAATCATGTTCAGTCTCATTAATGGATTGAACATTGATTTTGGAGCAGAAATATTTATTCTGATCAGAAGATCAATTCTGACTAATGTTGGAAGAATAGATTCACATCTATCATTTCCAAGATTTCTATCAATCATAATTTCTGATGCTTTTTTGAAAAGAAACATAGAAATTCCAACATCAGAAAATATGTGGAAGACATAAATTATGAGACCTTGGACTGTTGTAGGGTCTTGGAAGTCAGATAATGATGTACCTGTTCTGTCAGAAAAAATGATGAATCTGATACTAGAAGGATCACCATACAGAGCAGAATACCTGAAAATGTTGAACAAAAAGTCAGAGAACAAAGGAGTTTTTGAACATGTGTCCCCTATGGAGCATGATGCACAGGAGTCAAGCACACCAAGAATGGAACAGCATGGTGAATCTAATCCTCATTCAGCTGATGAAGATGTAAATATGAGTCCTGTGGCTGAAGAACATCATGCTAAAGACTCACACATAGGAGAAACAGGTGCACAACAGTCTAAAATAAACATATTTTATGATTCTGAGAATGATTCTGATGAATCAATTCAAGGAAAACATGAAATCTTACTTAGAGATATTATTTCTTCAAAACAAGATGTGAGTAGAACCAAAGACCCATTTTCTGAATCAGATTCTGAGGAGGAAAATGTGGTGGCAACAGGTGGAGATCAGCCTGCTGATCAAGGAAACCTGGATGAGAAAACTAAGAGTTTCTCAACAACTCATGGAGAACCTGAAAAGGTTCAAGGATATGAGGAAATCCAGAACTTGAATATGTTTCAATTTTCTGGTGAGGATATAGGGAATTTGAAATCTTCAAATCCTCTTAACCTCAGAACAGCAGAGAATGTGTTTTCTGCTGGTGTTAGAAGGGAAACATCAGTTGTTTCTCCTATCTCCCAAGGACATCAATCTATGTCCCCTAAACAACTTCACAAAGAACTTGAAGACACAATTACTACTGTGAAAACAGCAACAGAAGAAAAACTAGATCTGATACTAGAAGAAATCAAAAATCAAAAGTCAGATATCAAGGTTTTGTCAGAAACTGTCAAAGCTGTGCAGAAGCAAACAGAAGACAATACTGCAGCCCTCAACAAATTGCAAAAGTCATCAGAAAACAAAGAAAGCTCATCAGAAATTGAGAAAGCTCTCAAGGAACTGCATGATATCAAGAAAAAGATGGCTGAGGTTGCAACTGTAGGAGAAAGCTCAAGTTCAGGGAAGCTTCTTGAAGAAATACAGTTCCTCAGAGCCAACAACAGCAGCATGGCTGAGGCTTTTGAGAAACTGTTGATGGAATTAGCTACACAAAGAAATCAAGAAAATCAGGAGTTTCAGAAGATGAAGAAACAAGAAGAAACAAATACTCAAGCTCTTACCAATGTTCATCTGTTAGTAAAAAGATTGTAGTATAATGTTGCCAGACTAGCAAATGTTGATCTTCATGAACTGAAAGCCCCAATTCCACAAGAAAGACAAGCAAGGAGATCAAAACTCCTCAACAACAACCAGAAACCATTCAACAAGGTCAAACCAAACAAACAGAAACTTCAACAGCTCAAAAACAGAAGCAACCCATGGGTCCACCTCCAGATAAACAAAAGCTACTCATGGGTCCTCCACCAAATGTCCCAAAGCTAGACACATCAAGGGTACAACAGAAAGACCATGTTCCAGTACAGCCATCTTCTACAACCATCACAGGAGAAACAGAGTTAAGCATAATGATGGATACAAAAGAAAAGAGAAGAATGGAACATGAAGTGACTTCCTAAAAAAGGCCAAGAAAAGAAATGATAGAAGATTCAGAAGGGAACATCAAAGAAATGGATGTGGTAAAAGGTGATTTACACACTATTATGTACCCTGAAGAACATCTAAAGAATTACTATTGGAAAGGTCCAGAAGACAACCCAAAGAGACCACTCTCTCCAATGAGCAAAGGTATTGTTGAAAACAGAAACAATGGAGGTTGGGTAATTTTACACAAGTACATGACCAATCCAATAGTATCAATTGAAAGAATTGATACTTTGACCACTGGAGGAGGCATCTCAGGCTATGAAGCACAAAACAAGTATACCTTGATCAGAAAAGATAATAGTGAACAAAAGGTTACTGATGCAAATCTGGCTGATGATATTCACCCGATGGGAATAGTCAAAATGAAGAATATCATTGATGAAATGAAAGGTAATTCAGTTGTGATCAGAAGAGCACTTGAAAGTCTCAAAAGTGCAGGAGCAAAGCTATACAAAAGGGATGCACTGGCAGACTTTGATCTATGTATCAATTTTGAGTACAGCAACAAGGTGCTAATACCTCCTCCCAACACCAGTATTCCAGCTGAGATCCCTTCAAAGCTAGTGAGAACTGGAGCAATCTTTGACCAACCAGAAATGGGAGTAGTCTTCAAAGATGCTAATGAAGAGAAAGCTCTGTTCAGAATCAGTGATATATGCAGGTATTCAAATCAAACTCTAAAATATATAAGAAACTGCATGAATGAGAAACAAGAGTAGCTCAAGAAGAAGGGAAAGAACAATGAACAGCTGAGAAAAACAATTGAAGAATGCATTGATAACTGGATGGAAGCAAGAGGATGGTACAAAGAAATGTACAAACAAACTCAAAAGGAAATTGATCACAAGAAAAGACTGAAACCAGGAGACAAATACAAAAGTGGAGTGAAGATCAACTAATGAATTGATAAGATTAAATTCCTGTTTTTGAACAAAGTTTTAAATTTGTCTGATTTATGGTTGGTTTGACTATGTTCTATGTTTCTGAACTTAGTTGTTTTTAAATTTCTCTTTCAAAGAAAGTTGTTTATGTTAGATATAGAAGTAGTTCATTTTCTTACAATACTTAGGGGGAAACTGTTAGGAAACTTTATTTGTAAGTATTGAAGAAAATCACAATCAACTGGATCTATGAAGAGATCACAGTCCTGAAGATCACGATCTAGAAAAAGAAGATCAGATGGGACAACTGGAATGCATAGCATCTACTTCAAAGAATCACAAGTTGATCAAGAGCATAATTGGATTATCAGAAAAGGTCACTTCTGATGGATCTGATGATATTTCTGATGAAATATCATCAGTTTCTGACGATTCTGATCATCAGGATTTTTCTGATGATTTGTTCATCAGAATTTCTGATGAAGTGGTTTATCAGAATTCTGATGAAATACCCCACTTGTCTGAAATTGGCTATGTCCTGCCACACTTACCGAAGCAAGTTGACATTAATTGATATCATGATGAAAAAGACAACTTGAACGTTGGATTCAATGAATATGTCAATTGGACACTTTTTGCAGGACTTATTGCATGAATAAACTATTATTTATTCATGCACCCAGCCTTCTATAAATAGAAGGCTCAACCAGGAGAAGCAAAGTGAGTTTGAAGCTTATCATTCATACATACATCAAAACTCCATTGCCCTCTAACCCACAGAATTCAAGATTCGTTTGTACTAGATAATAATCTAACAATCACCTTGTAAACCTTTTTGTTTCAAAGTGATATAAACTTGATAATTCTGTAGGTCTTGTTTCTTGAAAGTCTGATTTCTATTTCCGCACATCTTTTTCACATCTACTGAAATCACTTGCCATATTACGTGAAAAGAAGTTGTTTTAAGGCCAAACTGGGTCCAACATGGGCCTTTCCAGTATGGACATTTATTCTCAATCTTAACCTCTCTTCGCCTATAAAAATGATTTCATGGCGTTTTATTTTATGGCGTTTTAATAGTATAATTTAACATAACTATGATACATTTATCGCGTTTTATAAATCAATAAAAGATGATAGATGTTGAATAAGACAATAATAGTTAAATGGCGTTTATAACAGAAACCATACATTTTTTGGCGTTTAGTAACAAAGCTATGACAGGATACATGTTTGTGGCGTTTAGTAACCCATGAGTGATATTTAAAATTTCGTTCTCATACATTGTTAAACAAACGATACAAATTTTGGCGTTTTGGCCACAAAGTATCAAAGTGTATTTTTACATCACGAAAAGTAACATTGTGTACCATGTCCTCTTGTTGTGTTCTTTCGTTGCTCGTTTGTTTTTTGGCGTTTTGAAGCAGATGACCCTTCCCCTTCCACACTTGTAGAAGCTGCAAATTTTGTTAAAATTAGAACGCCAAAAGCAGCATAAACTAGCACAATGTAAATCGAAGTTAACTCACTATGTTTTTTTTCCTCTGGATCTGGTTTGATCTTTCGACGCCATAGTTTTTGTTGTTTCGCGTTTTCTAGGGTTTTCGCGTTTTACGTTGGTTTTGGGGAGGTTTCTCTGGGAAGTATATATATGTTTCGGTCAGGCTTTGATGTGTTTTGTATATGAACATTTACCTTTTTGCCCTTTTGGAAGCGCGCCACACTAATAAAAGTGATGTTATTTACGAAAACACCACCACGTCATGTAGTCCCTAGATTGTTTTGATCTGACGGTCCATAATCGTTCTCACACTTTCACTCGTTCTCTCTAAATCCTGGCCCTATATATATATATATATATATATATATATATATAGGGGACCGCTAAAATGAGAACCACCTCTAGTTGTAAGAACCGTGAGAACTACACTGTACGGGGCGAGGTGGACCAAAATTTTTTTTCATAAACATAGATACGTGTATTATTAGCACATATGTAAAAAAATTCAAAAAAAAATGTTGGGTGTGTAGTTTTGAGAACCACAAGTTTGTGTTTACGGGTACCGTAAAATTTATTTAAAATTTACGGTACCCGTAAACACAAACTTGTGGTGCTCAAAACTACACACACGACATTTTTTTTGAATTTTTTTTTACAAATATGTTTATAATACAAGCACCTACGTTTATGAAAAAAAAAATTGGTCCAACTCGCCCCGGATCAAAAAGTTCTCACGGTTCTTACAACTGGTGGTGATTCTTATTTTAGCGGAATTATATATATATATATAGGACAAAGATCCGTTAGGAACCACCCTTTATTGCGAGAACCGCGAGAACCAATGTGAACACAACCAAAAATGCCTAAAAATAGCTAAAAAACACACACACAAAAAATTTAACATTTTTTATGAAAAAAGCGCTACTTTTAGTAGCCAATTTTTTTTTTTTTTTTTTTGCTACTAAAAGTAGCGATTTTAATGTAAAAAATACTAAAAAAAATGTGTGTGTTTTTTTTTTATTTTTTTAGGTTTTTTGTGGGTTTAGTTTTTAGCATTCTAGCTTGGGGGGGGGGGGGGGTTGGGGGGTTTAGGTTTTTGGGGGGTGGGGAGGGGGGTTTAGGTTTTTGGGTGGGGGGGGGGGTGTTTAGGTTTTTTTAGGGTTTTTAAGGTTTTTTTTTAGCTATTTTAGGTTTGTGTTCACATTGGTTTTCGTGGTTCTCGCAATAAAGATGGTTCTTGCATGAACCTTACCCTATATATATATATATATATATATATAGGGAGAAGATCATGCGAGAACCACCTCTTATTGCGAGAACCGCGAGAACCAATGTGAATACAACCAAAAATGCCTAAAAATAGCTAAAAATCACACAAAAAAAAAATTTAATATTTTTTATATAAAAATCGCTACTTTTCGAAACAAAAAAAAATTAAAAAAAAATTTTAAATTTTTTTTTGTCACTAAAAGTAGCGATTTGAGCATAAAAAATATTAAAAAAAATTTAGATTTTTTTTTATTTTTTTAGGTTTTTTTGGGGTTTAGTTTTTAGCATTTTAGCTTGGGGGGGGGGGTTAGGTTTTTGGGGGGGTGGGGGAGGGGGGGTTTAGGTTTTTGGGGGGGGGGGGGGGGGTTAGGTTTTTTTTAGGTTTTTTGGGGGTTTTAGTTTTTAGCATTTAGCTTGGGGGGGGGGGGGTTAGGTTTTTTTGGGGCGGGGGGGTGGGGGGTTAGGTTTCTATTTTAGGTTGTGTTCATATTGGTTCTCGCGGTTCTCGCAATAAGAGTGGTTCTCGCATGATCTCCTCCCTATATATATATGTATATAGTTTATGTTTGAATGGGCTTAAACCTTTTGTATTAGAATTTTAAGTCCATTTTGTATGTTTAGTGTATATGGGCCGAGCCAAAATAACTTTGTTTAAAGTGAGTCAAGCCCAAATTGATTTATAGGAGTGGGTCTAGCCCAAAATACTTTTATAAAAGTGGAATTAGCCCAAATAAGTTGTGTAAGAATGGGCCTAGCCCAAATTATTTTCTAAGGTGAGTCTAGTCCATAAGGTTTATGAAAATTAGGGTTTTAGTCCAAATGTTCTTTGTAAAGTGGGCTTTAGCCAAATTTTGACTAAAAATATATTTTAGTCCAATATTTTGTAAACGTGGGCCTAGCCCAAATTTTATTCAAGAAAAATGCACTTTACCCCAAATTTAATTTATGGACTCCTTTTAATTTAAAAGAGTTGGGCTAGTGATAAATAATAATAATACTTGTATTTTTAGAAAAATCTAGTTTTTATAAAAATTATTACATATGTCATATATTAAATCTTTTTACTGCATAAGCTTTTTAGTGTGTGTAACGGCTCGTATTTCGTTATGATCGTTTACTATGTGTCGGCTTGGTTTATTCATGTCGTTTGTCCCATTCGCGTTGTCCGTCTCGTTTATGTTGTTTGTTTAGTTTGTGCCATTTTATTTTGCCCAAAAGTCCATCTTGTCCAAAGTGTCTGAATTTGTCCGTTTGTATATTTGTATGTTTATGTCCAAGGGTGGACATTACATTTTATAGTCTTGTTTTTCAAGTGTTAATATATATTTTAGAATTTTTTTTTAGATGTGTATAAATTTTGTATTTATTCCTACTTGAACTAAATACATATTATACATATCAAAAATATATATTTTGATGATTCTTTTTGAAAGTATATATTTTACCTAAAATATATACTTGTCACTTTTCGTTTAGAAATCTTTTATAAAACATGAGTTCATAACTTCGTCCAAGAATCCGTTTAACCATGTTTAAAGACTTCAAATAGTTCCATAGTTACAAATTTCCTTGTTTAATAACTTTTTGAACATAACAAAATTTATAAAAATTTTGCTATAGTTTTGTTTGAAATATGGATTTTTCCCAAGTTTATACAAAACTTGTGTTAAATTTATTTCAACATATAACATCATCAAGTATCAATATTCATCACAACTTGTCAACAAAAGTACCATGAACATGAAATAGTTCCTAACTTTCCCAAAAAAACTTTATTCTTTGTTTTTGCCAAAAAATTGTAGAACAAGATTTTATTTAAAATTCTTGTTTTAGATGAATCATAAAGTCATTTGAAGCACAAATATGTGTTCAAAACATTTTCTAATAACATATTTCATACTTTTGATTCTTTCCAGAAATGGAAACTATATTCAAGAAATTTTTCAAAAATTTATTTTCTTGGATTTAAATGATTTCTCATACTTCTCTAGCATGTTCATCATAACTCATGTTCATCACTTTTGTTGATGAATCTTGGTTGATCCAACAGGCATGTATTTGGATCATGTTTTTAAACAAAAATAACCAAGATTCATGTTCACTAGTCTAAATTTCTCCAAGTTCATCCCAAAATCATAGAAAATCATAGATAAAAATAATGATTTTTAGTTTTTGTTAGTGTTTTTCATGTGGGTTTTGTTTTGATTTTGGTTTATGATGAACTTGTTTTCCTTAAAAATCAAGAATAAAAATAAGACTAGTGTAGTGTTCTTACAATTTTTGCTATAAAAATAAGGATAAAGATGAGAAAATAAGATTATCCAAGGTCTCCTAGTGCTTCTTCATGTCTTGAACCCTTCTTGAATCATCCATGCATGTTTGAAGTTAGTGTTCTTGAGTTTGAAAAGGATGTAGATGGTGATGGGTGCTCTAGCCAAAATTTTAGAGAGAGAAATGGTAATTGTTGATGGTTTTGGGGATTATGGATGGAAGGTGGAGTGTTAGAATCAATAAGACCTTGGAACCATACACTAATCATGCATCTAGAGCTTCCAACACAACACTTTGGATGAATGAGCTTAAGGGAGGACCCACTAGAACCGAAAATCAGCCATGGGGGGGGGGGGGGTATTTGCTTATTTTTTTTATAAAAATGTTGTTTAATTTATAAACTTTAAAAACTTTGATATTTTATATAAAAATATCTACATGGTTTTAAGCCTTCATATTTTAAAGTTGTGTGACACTAGGTAAAACTAGTCCACCAAATTTTTTAGTTTGTTGTTCGGGTGAAAAAGTTGGTTCGGGTCCTGTACCGGTACTGACACTGTGTTTTGTTTAAATAAATACATGACAAAAATTATTTTTGCACATGTTTTATTATCCAAATAATTAATCCAACTTTTTGGACTAAAATATTTCTGACACAGTTGCGGTACCGGCTTTGCTGTCTGGCAGTTTACTGAACTAGCCGTGCAGCTTAACGCAAAATTGCGGATTTTGTGTCGTTTTTAATATGCATTATATTATTTATGTCAAATAATATTTATTTTTAGGTTTTCAGACAATTTTTGTTTCGTTCTGCGGAATGTTGTACACTTCCGCAGGATAACTGTATTTTTCTATGGTCTTGGACAATTTGGTTTTTAATTGGAATTTTCTAAATATTAAAGGCACATTTTATTTTTTATAGAGTTTTATCGAATAATTGTGTAGACATATATGTATGTCTTGTTTTTATCGTGTCAGACTGTACCTCGACTAGTACTGACAAGTATCGTTTATTCGCGTTCCTAGTGTCGGTCTAGGATATTGTTTCGAATCGCAACGGATTTGTTATCATACTTAACAATGATTTTTGAAGTTCATAGACTTTTAAGACTTCATTAAATAAAATCAAGTGAACCACGCGAAAATAATTAATGTAATTAGTTGTTCGGGTTGTACGGAATTACCGAAATTTTGCCGATTGTCACATTCTCCCCCTGTTAAAGAAAATTTCGTCCCGAAATTTTAAGCTGCATTAATCTTTGCTGGGATTTTCCTAAACAGGTGTGGGCACTTTCTTTTAATTTCGTCTTCTCGTTCCCACGTGAACTCAGGTCCGCTTTTTGAGTTCCATCGGACTTTGATTAGTTTGATACGACTTCTCCTCGTTTTATGAATCTTTGAATCCAAAACCTCAACAGGTTCTTCGATGAAATGGAGTTTGTCGTCTATATGAATTTTGTCCGGGGGAAGAATAAGTGATGCATCCAAAAGACACTTTTTTTCATATTTGACACATCAAAAGTGTCGCGAACGCTATTGAATGTTTCTGGCAACTTTAACTTGTAGGCGATGTTTCCAATCTTTACCAAGATTTCGTATGGTCCTATGTATCTCGAGCTAAGCTTTCTTTGCTTCCCGAATCTAGCTACGCCTTTCCATGGCGAGACTTTTAGCAACACTTTGTCTCCAACCTCAAAATAAAACGGTTTGCGACGTCTATCCTCGTAGCTTTTCTGTCTATCTCGAGCCGCCTTAATACGGTCTCGAATCTTGAATATTTTATCAGTAGTTTCTTGAACTAACTCAGGACCTAACATTTGTTTGTCGCCTATTTCCGCCCAGCATAGCGGAGATCGACACTTACATCCATATAACACTTTGAATGGTGCATGTTTAATACTCGTGTGATAACTGTTATTGTATGAGAACTCCACTAAAGGCAAGTGAGTGTCCCAATTTCCGCCTAAGTCCATCACACAAGCACGCAACATATCTTCTAAAGTTTGGATCGTGCGTTCACTTTGGACGTCAGTTTGAGGATGAAAGGTCGTGCTTAGATTTAATTGGGGTCCAAATGCCTTTTGAAATGACTACCAAATCCTTGATACTAAACAACTGTCTCGGTCAGATATTATCGACACAGGTACTCCATGTCTTGCTACAATTTCTTTGAGATAGATTTCAGCTAACTTCTTAGTATTATCTTTCTCGCGTATAGGCAAGAAGTGAGTTGACTTGGTTAATCGGTCAATGATTACCCAAATCATGTCATGACCACGAGAAGTCCTGGGTAGTTTAGTTATGAAATCCATAGAAATATGTTCCCATTTCCAAGTAGGGATTTCAGGTTATTGTAGCAATCCAGAAGGTTTTTGGTACTCGGCCTTAACTTTAGCGCATGTTAGACATTTTCCAACATATGTTGCAATATCACCTTTGATATTACGCCACCAATAAAATTCTTTAAGATCGTGATACATCTTATCTGCTCCTGGATGGATCGAATATTTGGATTTATGAGCCTCATCAAAAATTAAGCCTCGAAGACCGCCAAAATGAGGAATCCAAATTCTATTCATGAAGTATAAGGCTCCGTTCTCTTTCGTCTCTAAATATCAAAAATTAAGCCTCGAAGACCGCCAAAATGAGGAATCCAAATTCTATTCATGAAGTATAAGGCTCCGTTATCTTTCGTCTCTAAATGTTTTTCCATACCTCTATGCATTCTGCTTTGAAGTTTTCTTCCTTTAATGCTTCTTGCTGAGCATTACAAATTCGAGAGGTAAGGTCATTATGAATTGTTAGTTTTAAAGATCTCACACGCAGAGGTTTAACTCATTCTTTTCGACCTAATTCATCCGCGACAACGTTCGCTTTGCCCAGATGATATTTGATCTCACAATCATAGTCATTCAACAATTCGACCCGTCGTCTTTGGCGCATATTTAACTCTTTCTGGTTAAATATATGTTGAAGACTCTTGTGATCCGTGAATATCGTGCATTTGGTACCATAAAGGTAATGACGCCAAATTTTTAATGCAAATACCACTGCACCTAACTCTAGGTCACGTGTGGTATAGTTCTTTTCGTGAACTTTTAATTGGCATGATGCGTATGCAATAACTTTTCTCTTTGCAATAACACGCATCCTAACCCTTGTCGTGAGGCGTCACAATAGACTACAAAATCGTCCGTACCATCTGGGAGTGATAGAATTGGTGCATTACAGAGTTTGTCTTTAAGCAGTTGGAAAGCTGCTTCTTGTTTTTCTCCCCATTCAAATTTCTTATCTTTTTTAGTGAGAGAAGTGAGGGATTGAGCAATCTTCAAAAAATTCTCAATGAATCTTCGATAATAACCGGCCAATCCTAGGAATTGACGTATTTCGGTCGGTGTCTTTGGTGCACTCCAATTCTTTATGGCCTTGATTTTGGATGGATCAACATGTTTGCTTTTCTCGTTGACTACATGTCTGAGAAATTGAACTTCGCGAAGCCAAAATTCGCATTTGGAAAATTTCGCATATAGTTTCTCCTTCTTCAACAACTCAAGAATAGTTCTAAGATGGTGCTCGTGTTCATCCTTATTTCGTGAATATATAAATATATCATCGATAAATACTATCACGAATTTGTCAAGGTAAGGCTTGCACACGCGGTTCATTAAGTCCATGAACACCGCTGGTGCATTTGTTAAGCCAAACGGCATAACAAGGAACTCGTAATGACTGTAGCGAGTTCGGAATGCCATTTTCGGAACACTTTCTTCTTGAACTCTGAGTTGATGGTATCCTGATCTTAAATCAATCTTCGGATGATAGCTCGATCCTTGAAGTTGATCGAATAAGTCATCAATCCTCAGTAATGGATACCGATTCTTGATCGTGAGTTTATTCAATTCCCGATAGTATATGCACATCCTAAAACTTCCATCCTTCTTCTTTACGAATAGCACTGGAGTTCCCCAGGGTGAGTAGCTTGGTCTGATGAAACCTTTGTCCAACAACTCTTGAAGTTGTGTGGACGATTCTTGCATTTCCGAAGGAGCTAATCGGTATGGAGACTTCGCCACAGGTGCGACACCTGGAATTAAGTCTATTCGGAATTCAACTTCTCATTGTGGTGGTACTCCCGGCAAGTCTTCTGGAAAAACTTCAGGGAATTCCTTCACAACCGGGATCTCCTCAAGTTTTAGCTCCTTGGCTTTTTTGTCAACTATGTGCGCTAAGAATGTTATACATCCTTTTCGTAGGCACTTTCGGGCTTTCATACAGGAAATAATTCGTAAGGGCATTTCATTTTTCTCACCGTGAACAAGAAGTGTTTCGTTATTAGGAAGGGGAATTCGAATGATTTTGTCGTAACACACGACTTCGGCTTGGTTGGTGGATAGCCAATCCATTCCGATTACAATATCAAAACTACCTAGTTGAACGGGTATTAGGTCAATTTTGAATTTTCGTCCTCCTAACTCTAAGGAACATCCTTTAACAATTTTATCAGATTCAATCACTTTCCCATTCGCTAATTCGATAGTGAACGAAATATCTAGTTTAATTGACTTTAGTCCAAGTATATCTTTAAATTCGAAAGATATAAAACTAAAATCTGCACCTATATCAAATAAAATAAAAGCGAAATGATCGTTGACAGGGAACGTACCGGTGATCAC